>JBBPCY010110588.1:0-19005 GCA_037974405.1 Brachyalestes nurse | reverse complement strand
GCACGGTAAAAGAACCCCGCAGTGCATGATGGTATATGTGATTTCATGTAGTGTACAGTGTCTGTACACTAGATTTTGTAGTGCACTAACTAGTGGGTGAAATTGACGGTTGGAATTTTGGATAACACTACAAAATGGCTGATTTACTACATAGTGCCCTATATAGTAAACGAGTGCACTTTTCGGACACAGCTTCTGTTTTCTCTAACTGGTTCTGGCTCTTCCCTAATGCAGAGCTCCAGGAATCTCTCCTCTGCCACATTATATTCAGTAAACTAGTTAAACTGAATATAGAAACACATCTCTTAGTATTTACAAGATTTGTCTTGATCTTATTTCTGAATTATTGGGAAACCTAGTGAGACTCTTGTCCTCATCTGACATAATGTTACTGCACAGCTGTATTGGGACATTGTGAAAAAGGATGTTACAAATTGAAAACTGGACAATTCTAAACTAAACAATTAACATTATGGTTTGTTATGAAAAATAAATGGAATTGTTTTTTCACCAACAAGTATTTGAAGCCTAAAAAAGCTGTTTGAACCTGCCCTAGTTTTATCACCCACCCCTCTGGAGTTGCTTTCTCTTTGGAACATATGATGGAAAACTAGACATTTTCTTTCTTTGGATATTGTTTAGTCTTACAGTGTCTTATATTTACCTCTGGTGTGTTTAAAATATATTTGGGCCAAAAGCTTAACACAGAACTCTTTGCAGTAATGACTTAGACACCAAAGTTAATCATTAAAAAGCTTTGTGAGGGAGCTTTAAGGGACATTAATTGCTCTGGACACTTGGCTCCCATCACCGTTAGCTCGATAAGTTTCTCCAGCATGGCACATTTTGCTCTCTGAATGTGTATGACTTCATGATGATTGTACAGAAATAAGTAAAAACAGCAGTTAAGTTGCAGTACTCTTTGTCAGAGAAGACCCTCAGAGATCCTAGCAGAAATGGTGAGGTAGGTGAGGAGTATCTGGCTGTGAGCCAGAGCTAAGGACTGCCTTCAAAAGCTACTACATAAGCCTGCTGCCCCACACCAAAGCAACACTGATCCACTTCCTCCCACGTTGATTTGGCTGCTCCCTCAGTGGGCCACTGCTAACCGCTGCTGTTTTTAATGATCTAGAAAACAGCGACAAAAACACTCCTGAACACCTGCTTTAGCAGAGGAGAAATATTCCCATTGCATTGAAGGGCAGCTGAATTTGTGCATCATGATAGTAAAATGACAATGACTGACTAAAATGACTGATTGCTTTTTTACATTTAAAGAATGAACAAATCTGACAGTATGGACAGATTGCAGCCAAGGAATCCATGCAGTAGTATAGCTTTCTTCATGACTTTTCATTGCCAACATATTGATCCTAATTAAGTCTGTTTGCTTGCTGAAGCACCGAGGTTAGAGATGGGCCCGATCCGATATTATATTGTTATTGGCTCCGATATAGCCGTAAATCCGATATTGGATATCGGTCAGAAAGCCCTGATCTCTATATTCCAGTTCGCAGTTTGCATTGGACCTTAATCTTGACACTGTGTAATACGAGATGTGTCAGCAGACAACCCAAAAGTGAATGGAATATGAGTGAAGACTCATTGGGGTTCTTTCAGGGGCTATTTCGTGTGTTTTGTTGTCTGATTTTGCTCTCTCCTCCTCTCTCTATCTCAAGACACGAGGCTAAAGTTGAGAATCTTGTAACTCGGACGGTCCACCTTAAATACAGAAGTGGTTAGATTACACTCTGCCTATGTCGTGTCTCCAAATTCACATAATTTAAAATGTATTCGTTTTGCACTTTATTTTTTTTACACAGTTGTTGCTGCTAAATGGACATAATACTTGAACTATTTAGATGATACTCTCAAAACACGACGAGGCTAAAGTTGGGCATCTCGTAACTCGGCCGGTCCACCTTAAATACAACAGTGGTTAGATTACACTCTGCCCTTGTCGTGTCTCCGAATTCACGTTATTTTATTTTAATAGTTTGCACTTTATTTTCGACACAGTTGTTGCTGCTAAAATGGACAAAATACTTGAACTATTTATTTGATTCAGCCAAGATTGATGTGTTTTTGATATTATTTACAAAATTTTACAGCTGTTGCTGCTACCTTTTTATGAAATGTGACAAATTCCTTTGGAATGCCTTTAAATTCAATGTAGTCGTGTATAGTTTTTGCTTTAATAAGTGCGTAGTAGTTTATTTATTCTGTGATGTAACCTTAGTAACAAACGGCACAATTTCAACCAAAATAATTCTACTATTAAAGTAAAAAAGATGTATTATATAGGAATCTGTATCGGAATCGGATCGGAACTGGAAAAATGTGGATCGGCCCATCACTAACTGAGGTGTCCACTTAGCAGCTTACAGAAAGCCTACATCGTGACCTTTTTATAGTCCTTTGTTTGCTAAGAACTGAATGAATGTTGGATGGATTTAATCCAAATGAGATTTGAGATAGCAGTGCTGTCAGTGGTTTTTAAAATTCAAATTACATTTGAATAGTGATATTACAGATAACCTTTCAGCAGATCAGTGAGCCAGCGCAAATGCTACAGAGTTGAGTGAAGTGGATGCACAAATGTTGTTTAAAAATAGGAGAAAACCAACGTGCATTGGAGCTGGCAAGAAAGCATAACCGCTTGTAACTTAGGTGTGCCTCCTTAGCTAAATATAACTGCAGGAATCCTTGTTGTGGATAGCTGCTGTGTGTTTGGGAAATCCAAAACTGCAGTGCTCATGTGAATAAGTGGGTTTCCTCTCGGCACCTCGGACCATCTAATCTGAACTGCAGTCCAAGGCCAGTGCCTCTCCTGGCTTCTTGTCATATGAGCAGCATGTTGTGGGGGCGTGCTGTCCTCCTGCAGGCAGCTTTTCCAGGCAGCACCATGGCTAATCTGTACACATTGTAGCATCTCTGAGATCCTGTTTTTTCTGTCTGGTGGCACGGTTTCGGATCACTTTAAAAGCCTGTAGTTAAAGAGAAACTGAGATGACTCGTAGCATCCTGCCATACCAACATGAGCTATGAGCAATTTAACCACGATTGATACAGATCAGTGTTTTCGTTGAACATCTTCCGGTGTTAATATGCACCGTGCACTCACTGACCTATGCTTGATGCTCAGTGACCATGAGTGGGTGTTTGAGGAAATGGAATGTCTTGCGTTTAAGGTTCATATGATGCAACTTGTGAGTCATTGGGTTTTTTGTTTTTTTTTTACACACACAGCATTCCTAAGGTGTCATGATTCTTGTGTATAATTTAAACCAATGATGGTGTTGAACAGTTCCACAGAGCTCTAATTTAATATCATCAGCTTGTTGCTGAGATTCACCCATATGGCACTGAAAAAGTGCTGAGCAGACACTATAGAAATCAGTGTGAAGGTAAATATGATCCACAATGTCAGGATCGGTGATATATTCAGTCTACAAACATGAGGATGCTATAATGGGCTAATATAATGACCGTTAGCAATGATTAATAGAACGATCATCTTAAGCCTTGTGATATTCGGTTGAATTTGTCATTTTCAGATTTTATAGTACCTCCTTAATAGGCCCACATTATGGGAAAAAAAATCCCTCACGGTTTATATTAATATATAATGCATACATATTGTAAAGCCTGCTGTTCAACCCACAATATGTGGAAGCAAAGCTACTTAAAAACCTTCTTTTATGATGTTAGGAAGGTATGTTTACATATCGGTCTTGGAACAATTGCTGAACAGAGGTTTTTTACATATGTCTGTTTAAATACAGCAGAAATAGCATGTTTAAAACAAAGGAGGGATTAACTGACATTGAAAAAATGATCATAGAACCCACACAAATAGCCACAGAATAGTCATAGAACACACACAAATGTTATAAATAGATATACAAGGAAGAAACTACATAAGATTATTGTTAAATATGGCCCTTTAATCTCATGAGACGGTTTAGGCATTAGTACTGGTCATGTTTCTTGCAGCCTCTGAGTTGTTGCTAAAGTGCACAGGTGCGTTCATTCTCACCATTAAGTTCACAGATTCAGCAGTTTGTTGTTTAACAACAGTTAGGTCTCCTTTAAACACTGGACTCTTGCAACTGCACTCTGACCCTCTGTTGTGCACAGTAATCATTTTCCATCAACTGCAGTTTTGGTGCGTTTGAGGACTTTGTTCACCTGCTTTTGAGGTCTTGTCCTATTTCACATACTTTGAGTATTGGAATACCAAGTTTTTGGGCATCACCATTAACACCATTGACAATTCATGCTTACAGACTGTACTGAAAGAACTGAAAGGTGGTACTCTGCATCCACATGCATTCTGTATGCCTCAGTCAACAAGCGAGTGTTTTGTTAACATGGTTGCAGTAGTTATTTAGACAGATTGATTATGCACACGTTATAACACATTTGATGAGGTTTACCATGAAGTAGACTCATGCTACAAAGTGCCCTTTCAGGAAACACACTCGGGTAGCAACGGCCTCAATATCAAGTGAAAGGTGTGATCATCAAGCAGCAGCCTGAGGCGGTGCATGTTATTTCACGTTTGCCCCACTTACTGTTATCTGAATACTTGTACCTTAACTGCTCATTGTCTTGTCTAGCCAAATTAATCTATTGTCTTTCACCTTTTGAATAAGTGGTGGATGAACAATCACAAAATCAGGCAAAATTGCTGTGACTTACCGCACCAAGAGACCTTTGAGATCACACTGTGGGCTTTTGTTAAGAATTAATGGACCATGGGCTTTTAAAGCAGATCTTTTAAAGCAACAGAAAACAAGGACAATAGCATTGTGTATTTGCTCTTTACTAAAACTTGTATTTTGCACTTGCATACTGCTCATCAGCAGTCTTCTCATTTTAAAAACGCAGATAGAAGTTCAATCTAGGCCAAATTGTGACTTGAGTCATGCAGCAAGTCAAGTCTTGCAGATGGTTTGTGGTAGCTGTGGGTTTAAAGTAACAAACACAAATGTATGGTAGACTAATTTTGATGCAGGAATTGGTTGTGAAAAAAATGGTTATGACCGTTCTCAGTACTCTTGTAGAAGCCTTTTTTAATGGCTTTAATCCAATTTTGTTTTTGCATTAACACCTTTGTGTCATCCAACAGTTCCTTAGGGAGGATCTCAAATACCATGACCCCAAGGCCAAGCACAACAGTTTCCATGGGGACGACCAGTTTATCAGCGTGGAGGACCTGTGGAATTCATGGAAAAGCTCTAAAGGTAGGCTTCTATTTTAACTGAATTGATTGTTTGCATTACACCCTCTTTTGGTCATGTTCCGGAGTGAGTTTGCGTTTCTCCATGAATAACATTGATCCATTATGCTTTTCTTTTTGTAGCACTGTAGGGGGTGACTTCAGAGTTCCCTTCCTTAGTCCAGTCAATTGCACCAGTAGCTGGGAGAAAATATTTCTGAGATATGGCTGGGAGAGAAAATATTGAGCAGAACCAAAACTCAGAAGAGAGGATAGTTCATTTTGACCAGCTTTGAATATCAATAGGACAAGGAGTAATGAGATGGTATTAAATCCATGCTGGCAGTGCCAAAGCATATTATACTGATTCAGGGTAGGAAAAAATGAAATTATGAATTAATAAGCTGGGTATGAAGACCTATGAGAGGGGAGGTTGAGAGAATTTGTAACTTTAACTGACAAGATTAAAATAAGTGTAATATATGCATTTATGCTTTTACCTTGTCTTTATCTAGCTCAACTACAATATGTTTAAAGGTTCCAGCAGAGGGCAAGAAACAGAACTTTTTAGCATATTGCGGTTTTAGCAATATGACTCCTGCAGTTTGAGCAGTAAGAGTACTGTAGTGTTCAGGAGATGGTAATAAAGAAGCTTTAATGACCTTGTTAATGTGCAGTATATTCCTTTTGTACTGGAATTAATTGACTGCTAGGTATAGGAGATATCGATATTTTAAGACCTTTCCTGAGTGCACAAAATGCATAACAGTTTTTGGTTTTTGTGAGATTTGACAAGTTGGAATAGACAAAAACAAACCAAACAGTGACACTTTCTTAAACTACATTGTACAGTGAGTACACTGGTGTATTTGCATACTTTATGTAACTACACTACAGTAATTCCAGTTAAGCAGCACTAACTATTAGGGGTGGCACAATACCACTTTTTCTTGTCCAATACCGCAACATCAAATATATGATCAACACAGATCGTTTCATTACAAAAACAGCATCATTAGAGGGGATGTGGCAATCCAAAACTCAGATACCACTTTTATACATCCTAGATTATGCTTTTTTGTAAAAAAAAAAAACAAAAACAAAAAAAACAGTGTAGAGGTGTTCAAGTACGTAAGATATCCACTGTTTTCTCAGATAACCAGACTGTGATATAATGTGACTACAACTTGATGAAGATAGATGTCATATTGCCAACCCATATTGAATGTTTCATTACAAAGAAAATACAATTAGTTGGGATCTGACAGTCATACACCACTTTTGTATGTCCTATACTGATTTTGCAGTCTCGAGATCTTAAACAGAGTACTGCATTGACCCACCCCTCCTAATTATGCTTTCTAATGAAACATAGTTAAGGAACTAAATATTCAGGTACTAAATATATCCACTCTATTCTCAGATAAGCAGACTGTGATGTAATGTGACTGCAACTTGATGAAGATAAATATCACATTTCCTGCAGTCAATTCCTTATGACTGCACAGTTTTTCTTCAGTAAATAAAAGGAAATTCTTTACATACCTTGAGAGCTTTCAGTTCAGATGTTCAGTTGTATCAACTAAAAACATTATTATTTTTACGTCCAGTAATTAACGGCTCACAGAAACTCAGGGCTGTAGTTGTTCACTGGTGCATTTTTATTTCACTTGATGCTCTTGCTGAGTTGTCACGCTAGTCTGACTCAGTGTTTCATTTTTATCGTGCTTCTGTGTTTAGAATTTTCTTGTTTTTTAAAATCATTGTCCTCGTGGTCTGCTTCTGCACCCAGCTCCAAAAGACAGATGTCTGCAGGCCATATGTTTATCAGGTGTTGTGTAGATAAGAAGAGCTCAGTGAAGCAGACCACTTATTTGTGAGAGGGCTGTAAGAGCGACATCATCCAGCTTTCAACAGCTTGTTCAAGTTCTGATAGGCTTAACAGACTTTTCCTTAAATCTGGCACTACAGCTACAACGCTAGCCTGCGCTGCTTGTTGGCTTACTGGCTTGCTCTTTTGCTCCCTCTCTCGCTCTCTTTCCCTCTCCCTCTCGTCTCATTTACCCTGCATTGCAGCTCTTCTTCAAAGGTGAGCCTGGAAGCCAGAGCAAACTGAGCAATCCCAGCCTCACTACACGTTTAGCATGGACATATATACTGTATCAGATATTTGGAGGCTCATTATGTGATATTACTTTTTTGTGACCGCATTCCCAGCCTTAACACATCAGTGTTTGAATTATTGGAACAAGATCAGATCTACCAAATAGTTGTTTTATAGTCCATTTATCAGTAAAGCAAGAAAACACATTATCACCTCTAGAAGCAATGATAGACCGAGCCATTCCCAGTAGACTGTTGATGATGATGGTTCTTGCTTTGAATGTCATGATCATGACTACAGTTAATGCTGAATCCATTAGAAAGACTTTGTTTATTTTAGTTTGGTAAACCCACTCAGTCTGTTACCAAACAGCAATTTTACTCTACAGTTTAGAATGATTAGGTGGTTGTTGTTGTTGCCCATCTTTTTAATTAATTATTATTATTATTTTTTGTTGTAAGCATTAATGTTCATGTCTGAAACTGCTGCTTTATATTTCTGTCTTTTGTTTCCCAGTATATAACTGGACTGTCGATGAAGTTGTGGAGTGGCTGGAGTCGTACATTGAGCTCTCGCAGTATGTGGAGGCTTTCCGGAAAATGAACTTTAACGGCACCGCAATGCCCCGGTAAGCCATTTGAACAACAGGGCTCATGTCTAGTGAAGCTATACAACTTAGAAAATTTTATATTTTGGATTTCAGAATTGGGGATGTGAAGAAAGGATTATGTGAATGACTGTAAATGTGAAAAACTGCGACAACTATTCTTGGACTTTGCAGGGCAGTATTGAACTGTATTGTCAACATATTTTTTCATTTTACTGTGTATAAAGTGAAAATAATATTGGACCTACAATTGAGCCTTGTGGGACACCTTCAGTTATGGAGGGGAAAAAATGCAGATTCACAGCTCTCAAGGGCCACACACTGTCATCTGTCTCCTCAAACATATGCAAATGCAATAAAATGGGCAGAATATTGCATGTTTCTATCAAAAGTAGTGATAATAATATAATTTAAAACCTGGCTTGTAGCAGTAACAGTTAATTTTTTTCCTTGAAGGCAGCTTAAGTATTTGAGGAGTGGATTTTTTGCTTACTTAAAGCTCCACTATTTTTGCCAGATTTGGTCTGTAATTCTTTAGATTGTTTAGAAGACTTTTCCCCTTCTTTGTGCAATAATGTGTTAGGCGGTTTGATATGATGGTGGCACCAAGGGTTCAAGATTAACTTCAACAGTTGCTCTTTAGGGTAAAAACTTGAGAGAAAGCGCATGTTCTAAAACAGTTTGTATAGCTTGCTTAATGAGCTCAGAAACATCTAAGGAAGTGACTAGCATCTGCTAATATGAACTGGGAATCAGCTACAGATGGTAGTCCTGTTTAGCTTTTCTGATGATTAGATTTGTTTGCTTATTTTTTTCTAATGAGCATTTGTTTTAGAGCTACCAAAAATATTCCAACTCTTGTTTGTTTTGAAATGAAGCCTGGACACTTGCTAGACAAAGAGGTTTCTTTGGAAAACCAAAGACTTGAACTGTTCTTAATCCTTCTTGTCAAGTGCGTGTGTGGCTAAAATGTTTAAGTGCTTAATCAATATTATGAAAATTATGTATGAAATTGACTAAAAGCAAGGTCATGTAAAAAGGCCTGAGCATCACACATTTCTGTCAATGGATCAGATGTAGGATTTAGCAAGTTCAGGTTAAAGTCACCTATGTGAACTTCTGTGCTGCAGTGCTCAGCAGTGTCATTAATTGCAGCAGAAGGAGGTCTGTATGTTCGCATACCCATATATAATTCACAAAACCCATCTTATTGGGTTTTTAAGGGTCTTTGCCTGAATCGTCTTAAGTTCTTCAGTTGCTGCACTGCAGTACTCTTCTTGTTTGTCTGCATTTTTATCCCCAGCCTGGCTGTGAAGAACGCCACTCTTACAGTGACTGTACTGAAGATCCTGGACCGCAGTCACGCACAAAAGCTTCAGCTGAAGGCACTGGACACAGTCCTGTTTGGAGCCCCAATGAGTGAGAGAGCTCTTCCTTCTTTGTCATATATAGTAATGAGCGACAGAGCATGCAGGTTACATATAGCTCCCTTTCCGCAACTTTAAGTCTTTCACCAACCTCGGATATCTGTTTCCACTTCATCTTGGTGTCTTGAGTTTTGATCTATGGAAAAATAATGCACCTGACTTATATGTGTTCTGTCTAATATTGCATTTTTTTAATGACAAGTTTTAAGAATCCTTGGCCAAAATGGGAAGCTCCCTAATGAAAAGATATAGTGGCGTTTACAAAAACGATTACATAACTTTGGAATTCCAGTTTACAGTACTGAGCTGTGTTGGACTGTGTTGCCAGGCAGATTGGAAACGGAAAATATGCTTCAGTGTTAACATTAGTTCAGTTAAATGAGAACAGACAAAATCCCAACATGACGTTTCACAGAGGTTTGAAATAAATGTAGTTTAAAAAATAAAGTCTTCATTACTGTATTAAAAAGTACACTTCAGTTACTTATTAGGCAGAATGAAATGTGCTAGTCTTTTTTTAAAGCTTTCCTAACCTGGCAACAGTAGCTGTGAAAGAATGCATTTGTGAGGTTGAAGCAGGCACAGTTTGCTTGAAACTGAGTAGCGGATGCCTTATATGGGACTCCCAAGTGGCACAGTTGTCTAAGGTTTTGCCCTGTAGTCAGGAGACTGAGAGTTATTGGTGATGGTGGCTTGTAGGTCTTCCCAATATTGCAATTTGTATTATCATCATGATATATTGTCACCATGTGTCTGATTATATTTTATATACCTGTATTGTCACCACTTAAATAGCAATTACCAAAAAGCACTTATTTAACCCCTGTAAACCAAATAGCATTTGTACCAACTTATCAGATGCATTTTTTTACATATGAAGAATTATTACAGTTTTCCCATATTACCCACCCCTAGTACCATGTCATGAAACTACAGGTTACTATCCACCAGTATTATCGACATATCAGTCATGCTGCAGTTAAAATGCAGCTTCCAGTCAGATTGTAGGTTTGGCTCACCCAGTCACTTACATCAGTTTATGAGTACAACTGATAAAAGCTGTTGAAATAAAATCCCGGTTAGTTTTGCTGTGTTTTGTTGTGTTTGTCTTTGCATAACGCTATTTACAGATGGGCCTTGTTAAGTGGTCTTACTGCACACTTGCTTCTCTTTGTATATCATTATAGATTCACATTTAAAATGGTGCCGGGAAGCCTGGCAACGAGGAAATGCGCCTGTTCAAGCATTGTTTGCATTGCTTTCGGGGTTATTTGCCATCCAGCCGTGGCTTTGATGTGCAGAAATGTGGCAGATGAAAACTGATTGCGGATGTGCCTGCCAGTTTGTCTTTTCCGCTGAGTGTAGTTCTTACCACAGACTGTGTGGATGCTGACCTCACGGGCATTAGATGTTTTGTGAACTCCAGGGCTCTGTTCAGTCTGTGTTTTCAGTGTGTCTATATGAGCTCCTGTTGACCGAGAGAGGAGGGGTGACTGTGGATCGTTCTGTATTCTAAGCACAACTCTCTGGCGCTCTCAGACAGATAGGAAGAGTGGTGTGCCGTCTTTTTCTTCTTCTGCTCGCCCTCCTCTTATTTAAGACCTCTACGTTCAAAGTTGATTTGACGTACGTGTTCTCTCCTTTATGATGCAAAAGTTTCTCTGTGCGTTCACAGGCCCTCGCATTCCTTGCGAGCTTTCTCAGGTCCGACCTGGCAGTTAGCAGTTTATCACATTCTTTTTCACATGTGGCGTGTTTGGAGTAAAAAATTGTGTATATGACTATACCAGATTAATAATCACAACTAATGCTGGGCTACCTGATTGCTAAGATCATCTGGATTGTCAGCGTTAATATGTTCAACATTTTGGCCCCTTAAGACACAAGTACAGAATTAAAGTGATAAAAATAAAATAACTTTTACCTGAACCAGTTATATTTTATCTCTCTTTATCCAAATTGAAAGGATGTCACAACTGCACAGATTAATTTATGAAATGTTTATTTGCTTGAGATTGTATTGCTATGTAATTTGGAAGCAAGGTTCTAATGAACTTTAGGAAAAAGTGCCCCCATTTGTGTATACAAATGCACCTAAATCTGAATCAGGAAAGGGGGAAAAAAAGAAAAAAAACCTATTTCCTATCCTGTCTGACAAACACATCCTGACTTAGTGTATCAGACACAGCATAAATTAGAGGCAACTGTTCTGTGTCTTGGAGGCCTTCACAACGGGAAAAGGCTAAAAGAACAGTGGGCCTGCGTTTGGCATGTCTCATTGTGTGTGAGGGGCTCAAGAGTCCCAGCTGTGCTGAACCAGGGGAGATGCTGTAGTCTGTGTGTGACAGGAGCAGTGCTCAGTCCACCTGAACCCTGCTGATTTTTACAAATTGGCTTTAGCTTCAAGAGCCTGTTTTCTTCAGACAGTGCCTTGCTCTGAACGTGTCTACAGATGTTGTCCGGGCGGTTTGAATTAGAGTCAAGAGTGTTATCCAATGAGTCCCTTTGGTATTCTTTGTATCTGAACGGTAAGAAGAGATTTTGCATTTGAGAGATAATTATCATTTATAATCGTATTAAAGAGGTCCGTCAGGGACATGCTGATAAGTGTATTGACAGACAGCTTTCAGGAACGGCTGTCATGCGGTCTTCCAGATTGTTTGCACAACGAGACTCGCCTTAGTGGTTTATCTCCATTTGCTTAATACTACCAGACTCATCAACTTTCTCAAACAAAAATAAATCAGGCAGCCGATTGCTTTAGGCTGGAAAAGGCAATGCTTTGCAGTACACATTCTGTTTGAGTATGTGTGGAAGAAAATTATGGCCATCTTTAAGGTCCATCATAAAGTCTTTAACTTTATTTCTCTTTCTCTCATACAGTGAACAGTCACAACCATTTAAAAGACTTCATGCTGGTGGTGTCCATAGTAATCGGTATGGGTGGCTGCTGGTTTGCGTACATTCAGAACCGTTACTCCAAAGACCACATGAAGAAGATGATGAAAGACCTGGAGGGTCTTCAGAGAGCTGAACAGAGCCTTCATGACCTGCAGCAAAAGTGAGTGCATAATCTTTCATTTGTCCCTTGGTCATTTTCATTTCATAAGAGGCCATGCGTTAACCAGGGCCTGTCCTACAGTTTAATATCTGTATTCAAGCAGAGTATGTCTGCTTTACCACTTTCAACTTCCAAATCCACTAATCTCTTTCACATATGCAGCCTTGTATAAAAAATATTTTATTTCAGTGCACATTCACAGTGCACATATATGACTTGAAATGAATAAACAACATTTCCTTAAATTCTTACTCATGTACTGAAGTACTACCATGATTTTTTTATTTTCTGTCCTGTAAAAAACGGAAAACATACTGTTTTGATGGCCCTGGCATAAAGATCTGTTAATTATTTTTACATTTTCAGGTAAAAGCTCATGTGTAAAGGGGGCCTCTGTATGGAATTGACCCACTAAGATAACGAACGCAGTCACCTGCCTCAAACAAATTAAATCTGTTTATTTATTTCTACCGGGAAGTACAATGTTATTTACCTTAAGTTAGGATGCCTTTATAGACTGGGTAGAGTTTCACAGAGTGTAGGGATCTTGTCTCTCCAGATATATTGCAAAGACATGTCTGGGCATACTGACGGTCTAATAAACAACAGACTTCTCTCTCTACTCAAACTGTGATCTATCTCTTACAAGGACATCAGACTCGCCTAGTGACTCAGTGTGTGGCAGCATGTTAGTGTGGATTTTGACTTCTCAAACAGATATCTGAGAGAATTGCTTTCAGTTATTCAAAGAAAGGGACCAATGCAATGTCTAAACCCATTATTTTGGTCACCGTTCTTCTTTATCTACAGCAAGCCGTGTACTTACAGGGGCAAAAAAGGATCTTGCAAATCTGTTAGGTTGAATATTTCCTGAGAATGGTACTGAAATGCCCTCTGTCAAATCCTTTTATAATACCAGCAGTGACCCTTAATACCACCATGTCCTGATCTGCTTACTGCACAGACAAAAAGTCTGTCACCTTTTGGAGACGCAACAGTGTAGATGGGTCGCCTGGAAAATATGTAATAGGTCAGAGTGTGGGACGCTCAACCTGTTGGTATGAGCAGCAGCCAATGACATTTTCCACTGCTTGCCTGGATAGTAGTTTATAAAACTAAAAAGAAATATGTACAATATACATGTACATAAACAATATTTGTTGACAGGGACACATAAATGTAGTAATGCAGTCTCTGTAACCTAAACCAAAATTAGTTTCATTTGTAATTTTGCCATTTTTTGCAAATATGATTAGAAATATACCTTACAATATATTTTAGAATTAAACATCACTAAGGAAGCAGAAAGCCCAAAACCTTTGCTCTATTAGTGCTGATACATTCAGTGTTTGCTAAAGATTTGAAATATACTTTGGAGTAGCACCAAATTTCACAGTTTAACTAACACTTTTATTTACAATGATTGCACTGTTGCAGATGGTTCTCAGCTATTACAAATTCACAGATATTAATGTCAAGATTTTTATTTATAGATATGGCGCCGTTAAAGGACCACCTCAATCCGCTGTGTCCTCATAGCGGCTGTGTAGTTAAACATTTTTTTTTTGTCTGTTCCTAAACCATTGTAACAGCCCTTTACATTTGTATGAGCAAGAACTCCCAGACCATTTTTGTCTAACAGTGAGAGACTAGTGTAGTAAATGTGGGAAGCAACATTCCTCCAGTCACAAAATCCATTCACATGTGGTCACGGGAAATGCATTCAAAACACAGGGACATAGCAGGTGTAAATGACCACGCCTCTCTGGTCACTTCTGATCAAATCACTTGAGACAGATGTTAATACCAAGTGTGAACAGGGCTTATGTGTTAAATGACCTTCAGGATAAGCTTGGTCTGATTGGTTTTATAATCAGTTCAATTTGCCTTAACTTTTAGGTTAAGCACATGTCAAAAAAAAAGATGCAAGCTAGGCTTGTAACATCTAAAAACTTTTAACTTTTCTATGTAGAGTGTTTAAAGTTTAACTAGTCAAATAGTTATTCTAAGAGAAAGCCAATTCTGGTCAGGACAGTTTTGCTAGCTATGCCATGCTGACATTATTCCAGTGCTGTGTTGACCTAAAAAGCTATGTTGTATATACAGGGTAAGTTATTCATAATATAAATGCTGATATTCCAGAAGCCATATTCCACTAGCCAAACAGTGTTATTGATCAATCACAGCTCCAGATTAGTAGTTGTACTGAATCAAAGTCTAATTTTTAACCACTAATGTTTGTGGCGAATCGGTGCATGAGTGGGCGGGGCTAAATGTTATAGCCATAATAAGGAGGGATATTTAATTTTATTTGTTTTGTGACATCACAAAAACTAATGACATTTTTCATTTCAGGACTGTATGGGTGGGAGAGTAAACGTACCATTGTAAACAGTATTTACAGACCCTAAGCCTTTTTGATTGCAAGAAAGTGATGAAATGGGCCCTTTAATATCTGAATCGCTATATGTATCAGTAAAATTGCAATACTGATATTTTGTCCACATAATGCAGCTCTGTTATAAATTAAATAACATGTATAATATAATATAATATAAAAGCATGATGAGTTCAAGTTCTGTGTAGACTGCAGAGACGCTGGAACATTCATTTAATTTTTCCCTAGCAAATGTACCCATCGTGATTGCAGAAGTTGAGTCAGGTTATGGTGATACTGCATTTGAGCAGTTTCCTGTGTAGGTGTACTGACGTAGTCTCTCAAACACACGCACACACCCGCATACACACAGCGTTTAGTGGCCATTTACTACCATAGAGAAGGATCGCTCTGTCATAGTACCGTACTTGCCTGATGTGGGCTTGAAGACTATATGACCTTCAATTTTAAATCCAGGATTTTTTTTTTCTCCAGAGACTTTTCTGTTGCCATAGCAGCTTCTTTTTAGATGAACAGGCAGGTGCTTATAATGAAACGCCAAAGTCTTGTATAGGGATGTGAATTAATTATATTTATTGATTTGTTGGCATTAACCCATGTTTTACGTGTTGTTTCGGCTCATCAAAAGATGTTTCAACCTAAAGCTGATCTTCCTTAAATTGATGGCATTTAGTCACAATGCTGCCTGCTACAGGAACAAACCGCCCATCAGTATCAGATCTGCATCAACTATAGCTTTTAAAAGGTTTCTAAAAACTTCACCATTCTCCTCTGCTGTCTTTTAAATATCAGCACTTCCATAGCACTTTCAGTATTCTTTTATTGATTTTCTACATCTTCTTTTATATCATCTCTCATTTTATTCTATTTTATTCTATTCCTGGAAAGCACATTGACCTTTGTTTATGGTGACTGGCTGTATAAATAAACTTGACTTGATCATTTTACAGACATTGCAAGTAGCACTGTTTCTTTCTCTTCTTCCATGACTCCTTTTCCCAGCTGTGTAGATGTGATTCTGACATCATGACACATAGGAAAAACGTATTGGCATTGATAAAAGGAAATGGTGTGCTTGGAGGCATACATTTGGATTGGATGAAAAAAGTGGTTATCAACTGGAATCAGTTCTTGGTTCATGTCCTTCGCCTCATGGGGTTATGGTGCATGTCTTTGGTTATTAGAAGTAGAAATATTACTTATCCCCAAGAGGCGTGTTGGGCAATGAATGCTGGCATTGATGCAGCTATACACTGTTTCATTGTGACCCTTACAAGCCTATCATAGCATGTTTTTTATTGCACCATAAGACCCATACTCCTCTAGAATCAGTATTAATGTGGTGTTAAGTTCATTAACTATTAAAGGAAATGAGAGAGAAATATTTTGAAGTACAGTAATCCCTCGCTTTTCGCAGGGGTTACGATCCAAGAGCACCGGTGTATAGTGGAAAAACTGCGTATAGTGGAAAAGAAATGCCTACAAATGCCTATTTTTATGGTGTAAACCCTAAATGTGCCCCCAAACAGGCTCCCAGAACACTTAAAAACGTAAAGGTAAACTCGTATTCGCCTCTTTTCAAGGTAAACCCGTCTTTTAATTTAAATTCCCCGCTGAGATATGCAACTCGGAAGGTTGCATGACAAAAGTATTGGGACCTGGTTTTTGGAGCATAAAACCTGATCTACTCGGGCTAAAAATACAAATGAGGGCTCGTTGGAAAGGTCTCTGGAAGATCTACCGAACTGTGTCTGAAGGTCGGGGGACAAAAGTATTGGGACACCGCAGCAGGGTGAACGGGTCCCTTTGTGTGAAAATATCCAGAAAAAAATACATTTTTTGCCAAAAAAAAGCAAAAATAGGAGGATATTTGCAGTTTACGCGTTATTGTGGGGATTTCCGAGTAAAACTGAGTTCGGTTCTCAAAAAAATCAGCGTGTGACTGAATCCGCGAGTCCTGATCCGCGTAAAACTGGGGGATTACTGTATATCAAAAACTCACAGCACAACATTTTTTATCTAGATAGATAGATAGCTTTATCGGTTTCTGTAAAATTGTCCTTGGGTTTAATGCTTGCTTTTTTCAGTGCAAGGTACTGTATGCATGTCTTGTGATCTCTAAGTCTCTCTTCATAAGCCGATATTGTCGTTTGTGTGGTCTGTGCCATCTGTGCCGGAGGCAGAAAGAAAGATAAGCCAATGTGTCATAACCGGGTGAGCTAATCTTAATGAATCTGGGCATCATTAATGTCGCTGTCATGTTTGGACTGAGGGCAGTTTCAGTAAACTCAACAGAAAGAGTCTGTTGCATTCACCAAGAGCACTTTGACTCTACCTTAACTAGATTTCATTGCACTGCGGCTAATTGTTCAGGTGAGGCATTCATCTGAAGGTCAAGGCGAAAGTAGCGAAAGTAAGTGTAGAGAACAGAGGAAGAATATGGACTGTATTAACTCTCATCTCTCAATAAGTGTGATTTCTGGATTTTTTTTTGTGAAGAATTGGATTACATTATATTAGTAATCCAGCTCATTATTCGAAGTTTATAAAAAGATAAAGAATTTAAAACATTTATAAAACTAGGAATATTACAATACAACATATAACAGCAAAAAGTATCATACTGTGGCTTGAGGATAACATATTAGATTGTGGCCTATTGAGATACTAAAGCACAACTTAATTTTAAATATTGTCATTTTGTAACGCCAGATGCTCTAAAAACTGAAAATGGAAACATTATCATATTAATATGACATGTATTCATCCATTTGTTGTGTTTGCTGTGTTGAAAAGGGCATAGAATCAATAATCATTCACATAGCATTAATTTGTGTGGATTTTGTTACATGCCTAATAAAAACACAATTTAGCCAAAATATATGAAAGAGCAGCTCTCGTTCAAACTGTTTCCAGGCAAAAATATCTGATGAAACACTTCTGTGAACAAGAAGACAGTCATTATCTTCTGACAAAACACAGATGTGACTAGACAAGCTTTCCCACTTTCTTTATCCAATCATTATTCATTAGTTCTTCGGTGCAGTCAACTGATTTCATATGTTATTGCGAAACATATGAGACTAAGACTTGTTGAGGCAGATGGTGTGACACTCTAAGAAATGCGCTGTTTGAAGGTTTAGCTCTGCAGTACCCTGCACTTGCTGAGCTAATGAAAGAACTGCTACTGATGGGTTGTAGGAGACTTTTTCAGCAAAACCTCAGCACACTGTGACACTGATGATTATGTGTAAATCCTAATGCCAGTCCTAATTTCCAGTGTGTACAAAGCAACTCATTGCTATATTTTTTTTCAAATCTCCGTCACATCCACAGTAATACAAGTATAACCTTGCTCTTCTGATTAAGCCTACGTCATCTTGTGCTGCTCCCTTCTTAAAGATCTGGCACTGTCCTGAAACTTGAGTGTTTCCTTAAATTGCAAGTTGCTTTAGATAAAAGCCTCTGCCAAATGAATGTAATGTAATGAGTCTCGTACTTTTATAACTACCAACGTTAGTGGGGTTATTGTTCAGGCACTAGGTCTTATTGTTCTTTGATACAAGGACAATAGTGGATATTTTAAAGCATGTAGGCACCACAGACTTGAAGATGGAGATGAAGACTCTGCTAAGCACAGCAGGTGGCCGGAGATGCCGTCTGGTCCTAGGGCTGTAATGGTGATCTCAGTCTTAAGCTGCTGGTGAAGTCCATTCAGAAAGTCATCCATTCTCCAGTAAACAAAGACAGTGGTTGCTGTGTGTGGTGATTACATGCTTGATGAATGATTCCCTGGCATCTAAAGTAGCAGCAGTGTTTTACTCTTCACATACTTTGGCACGAAATACCATGTACAGATTTTAACTATGGTCTTGATTTATTACTTTTATAATCTGCTAATCTTCTAATCGGTTTTAACTTATTTCATAATTCATTTTTGCCATTTTTGGGAGCACCATTTGGTGGGCCACATGCAACAGCCCCAGAGTGCCACAGCTTACCGGCTTGTAAAAACTGCTCTGATTTCTAATGCATCTGTTGAAAACGGCCAGTAGATTCTGTTTTTTGTTAACCCTAAGTCACTGGTCTATGAAATGTATAATAAGCACTAGGGCTGCAACTATCGAATATTTTTGGAATCGAGTATTCTGTCGATTTTTTTCAACGATTAATCGAGTAATCGG
>JBBPCY010110579.1:0-19005 GCA_037974405.1 Brachyalestes nurse | reverse complement strand
AGGTTCAGTGTGTCCCACAATCAGAACTGCTAACAGTTCAGTGCAGGAAGAGAGAGAGGGGGGGGGGAGGGGAGAGAGACAGAGAGAGAGAGAGAGAGACAGAGAGAGTCAGACAGACAGAGAGAGAGAGAGAGAGAGTCAGACAGACAGACAGAGAGAGAGAGAGAGAGAGAGAGACAGAGAGTCAGACAGACAGAGAGAGAGAGAAAGTGAGAGTCAGACAGACAGACAGAGAGAGAGAGAGAGAGAGAGAGACAGAGAGTCAGACAGACAGAGAGGACGACAGAGAGAGATAGAGAGATAGAGAGAGAGAGAGAGAGAGAGAGACAGAGAGAGAGAGAGAGAGACAGAGAGAGAGAGAAAGAGTGAGAGAGAAAGAGAGATGCATGTATTGAGGATCATTTGCTTTGAGACTCAAACTCTTCACTGCGATTACAAATTGCCGAATCACACAAGATAGCCGAAGTGCAGCGTGATCGTAAAACTGACCGCCTTTATCTTAAGAGCTTGATTTCTGAGGTATGTGTGTGTCCTTGTGTTTTAAAGCCGCGTTGCCACCGATTTAGTTTTTCAGTGTGAAAGCATAGTGTAACAGTCCTTCTATCATCAGAACCCCATTCTCTCAAATATTCTGCATCACGCAAACAATCTCCAGAGGTATGTGATTCCCATGGTTCAGGAACATCTGCTCTGTAAAAGGATAAACCTGAAGAGGGACGACTGAGGCAGTTTTTTTCCTTTTCCAGTGACCAGGTGGTCTAGTCCTGATTAAGGATACGTAACTCTGAGGCTGGCTTTTCATGGTGACCTTTACATGCAAACAGCTGCAATTGCAATTGAAACATAATTTCTATGGGATATGAACACTATGATATACTGCAGGATAAATGTGTGACAGGTTTTTTTTTAATTTATTTTTGACTTTATATTTTATATAATTCTTGTCTTTGTGTCTCTGTGAAACTTTCTCATTCTGATTTTGATTAAAATCTGATTTAATTATATTATTTGACCAAGTCTGTTCCAAATAACACAAATGCTTCAGTGCTTAATTACTATCTGAACCAAATATTCTTAATAAGAGTGATGATAATGGTGTTTGTGTATGATATGACACACACACACACACACCCCTAGGAGCAATTTGCCTGACATGCATGTCTCTGGACTGTGAGAAGAAACCAGACGGCATTTATTCATTTACTTTTGTTTCTTATTTTTGTTTTATTTTTGTTTATTTAGTATCGCCTTTTTTAAGACCTGACCCAGGCTTTACACCACGCGAAGGAAATTTTGTTTCCAGCAATTGAAGGTGCTTGCATGTTCCAACATGTGCAGCCAGCCTTAAGGACAGATGTTCATGACAACATCACAGTGACCAGAGAAGTTAATGATCTGAGTCAAAGAACCGATTGACGATAAGTGCCACTGCTTATACTGGCCTTGTGTAGTGAAGAGGTGGAGAACGAACAGGGACAAAGAGAACCCCACGCTTAGGGAGACGAAGACCAACACAAAGATGGACTAAACGAGAAGAGCCAGTCAGAGCTCTGATCACTTGTTTCTTAAAATATTTCACATTTAACTAAGAAAGAAGCCAAACATAAATCAAAAAAGAGATTAAAAGAGAAAACAATCTTGTCTCTAAAACCATTTTTCAAATAACATAAATACTGACCTGCAAACCATCGACTTGGGACGTAATACTAAAACATCTCAAACGGCAGAAGCTCATGAATGAATCACACCAGCATTTCCGTTCACACACTGACCCACTTAACACAATCTGACTGTCTCTGTGAGACACACGACGAGGTCCCTCATCAGGTCCCAAACTGGAATATTTTCCCAAACATAAAAAACAGCAGCTCTTAACTTCACCTTCTGAAACGGGCAGGAATGACTCCTACTGCAAAAAAAACCAAAACAAAACAAAAAACCCAAAAAACAAGCCACTCTGCTGATCAAATCAGATACAAAAATAATCAAATAAAATCATATATGTTATATATATATATATCAATCACTCTTCATGGAACTGCAGTGATTGGTGTTGTCCTATGTAGGCGATGACTGGCATTGCGTATCCTAATCACTGAACAGGTTATGAAGGATGGTTCCCATAGAGAAAGAATTAAGGCTATATATCTATAGCTCACTGGCACCAAGTTGACTGGCGTTAGAAAAGTCGGCACAGTTTCGTTTCTGCATAGTTTGGCTGAGGTTAGTGGAGATTTATAAAGAATTTGCTTGGAAAGTCAACTTTCTAGGACAGCGTTTAACCTCTTAAACTGCAGACTTTATTGGGTTAGGTATGGTCAGATCATGAGTACAGTAAATTATTTTTTCAGCTACCATGGAACTGTATGTGGTTGTGAGAGTGAGGCAGTTTAAGGAGTTAAAAGCAATCCATTTTTACAGCAATGCTGAACTGTGGCATGTGCTGTAGCTCCTATGATGCTTTAAATATTTTGTGGAAATAAAAACCTTAAAGCAAGCGTGAAAAGTTTCACACAAAGAAATAGGACAAGGGGAAAAGTGTCTTCCAAAAGTGCGCCCGGGGGGGAGGGGGGGGTTGGGTGGAAATCTGTTCTGCTAAACAGAGAGCCCTTCTTTCCATGCTGTGGAGATGATCGGGTCTCCTGGGTGAAATCAGAGGCCTTTGGTTTTCCTTCAATTCAAAGTGTTTTAGGCCTCAGACCTTCGGTGTATATCACTCAGGTCCCTTCCGGAGACGTTGCAGAGGATGAAGGACGTTTTTCCGCACCTTCTTTACATGATGCCTCAAGAGCCGGGGAAGAAAGCAGAGCAGGGAGGAGGCCGAGGAAATCTGGGTAGATGTGCAGGTCTCCACTCCTGAATTAAAAGCAGGCAGAGACTGGGAGACTGGGTTTGATCTTATCTAAGGAGGGAAAAGATTGATGAAGCTCACCCCCAAACACACATATACACACTAAGACACCCACATGAATGTGGGAAACTCGGCTGTGACAGAAAAAGAAAGCAATAAAGAATAACAGATGTGGATAAAAGGAAGGAAAGTGATCATAACGAAAAAGAGGAGACAATACATGTTAAAGTCTGATCCTACATTAGGGGCAGATGATATATAATATAGCACTGTGAAAACGTCTTAACCCACCACTCATTTCTTCATATTTTGCTTCCAATGATCTAGACTTTCTTGTATTTTTAATGTAGTCTTTTAATGTAGACTCTTATTTCCAGTCCAGTCCCTGAACCTGACCAGTTTCAGAGGAATGTTTCTGTTGGTTAAGACACACAGTGACCTACGTATGAATCATTCAAGCAGAACAAAGAGCAAAGAACTGAAGTCCTGAACCAGTGAAGAAACAGGAGCATATGATTCCAGATGATCAGGTGGTAATTCACTTTGCAGCTGGCATTAAAATATTTGTTCCGATTTCATTACAGTGGTGCTTGAAATTTGTGGGGAGGGTAACTCCTGGGGAGGGTAACGATGGTCTTAAATTTCCTCCATTTGTACACAATATGTCTTACTGTGTATTGGTGGAGTCCAAACTCTTTAGAGATGGTTTTTGTAACCTGAGGGGTGGCTCAAGAGTTTGGACAGTACTGCATATTGAACAATTAGTTTTATCTGGTCACCTCATGTTGTAATACCACCAGAAACCACTTGATGGCAACATTTTATATTTACAGCATTTAGCAGACACTTTCATCCAAAGCAACTTCCATTCCCTAACTACAGGGGGCAGTCTCCCTGGAGCAACTCAGGGTTAAGGGTTTTGCTCAGGAACTCAGTGGTGTACTGAAGGTAAGATTCGAATCCATGACCTCTTGGTCCAGAGGCAAGTATCCTACCCACTAGGCTGCCACCCTCTTAAGCTACACTATCCCCTTAAGCTACAGTAGTATAATGAACACATCTTAGTGACTCCATATAGACTGCACTGTAGTGGCAGAATTTTGGGAAAAAATGAATTAACAAGAATTCACAAGTCTTTTAGCAACCTGAGCAAGTTTATTAATGAGTAGTTCATTCTGCTCTGTAACTGTTCCCCTTGCTGTGAGCAAAATTGCAAATGTACAAAATTTCTGAGCAGCTTCAGTATTTAGGGATGTTCATTAAAAATAACATTTGGGCCTTTAATGTTTTACTAATAAAAAATATGACTTATTATTACTATTATTATTCCTATTATCACAGAGAGACAGAGACAGAAAGAGAGGAAGAGAGAGAGGAGAAAAGAAGCAAAAAAGAGGAGAAAAGTTGAAGAGAGTGGAGAAAACATAAAGAGAAAGAGATGAGAGTAAAAGGGATACACACGGGGAAAAGAGAAAGAAAGGAAAAAAGACAGAGAGAGAGAGAGAGAGAGAGTGAAAGGAGAGAATATGAATGGAGAGAGAGGGGAGAGGGAGAGAGAGAGAGAAAACCTCCTGATGAATGAAACCGATAAAGTACTGAATCTAATCAGTGAATGAATTTATTTCTTTTTAATGATGAAGGTATTTGGCCTCATGTCTCTCTGTAATTATTATAAACAGACACCCTGTCATTAATGTCTGAAGCGACGGCTCCATCTAGCGGTCGATTCACTGCACTGTTTCAGACCTGCATTAATGATGGAAGACAAAACTTGAGAAGCGATTCATGTTATACATTTAAGTGGGCCATTTTTAACCAGATTCCGAATTCATATTTTTCAAATAATGAGGATTATTTCTGTTGAATTTAATTCATAATAAAGGTATCATTGTTTTTATTTATGAAAAGTATATTATTATTATTATCATTATTGTTTTGGTTGTTGTATTTATTATGATTGCTATTATTATTAGTAGTAGTATTAACATATTTCAAAAAGACAAAACATTTTTTAAGGAAAACTTTATTAATATTACAAAAATAAAATCAGACTGTAAAAAAATATTTAAAATAAGTGTTTCTGCTGCTTCTTCAGTGTTCTTGTGACATTTCAATTCATATTTCAACAGTTTTAAAAAAGGAAACATGTAAACAAGTTATGATCACAGTAAACAATAAACATACAATAAAAGGACAGAGCTGGAAAGGTACGTGTTGGTACCTGACTGGATTATCTAACTAATTAGACGAGCGCCTTGGTTCCAGTTAACCTGAGTTTAGAAAGTTTAAAATGTAATGCTGAATGGATGTAATACTGTGTTTCCTGTGTGTGTCCATAATAAACACACCTACACTGTAAGTGCTCAGTCACTGCTGAACTTGGGTACCATAATAATCACACAGAGGAAAAGTATGTCGTGTCCACTAGAGGGCAGTGGCTCATGTTTACACAACATGAACAAATAAACAAATAAACAACTGTTAAAAATGTACATTCTACACTGTGTTGCAGTGATGATTTTAAATATTATTCATTTCCAACATGAGAAGCCTGTTCCCATCCTGGCTGCAGAGATAAAAGTTCTTCTTTGAATCCAGTCAAGAAGCCACTAGATAATGACAATATGTCATACGGAGGGAGTACTGAGCTCCTGGACTTCAGTACATGGATTCTTCATCAGCAAACCCATCTGAAAGGAACAATAAAAGAGTTGAAATTAGAACAGAACAGAACTGCACCTTCACATCACATCCAACAGAACACAAACCTCATAGTCTCTCTCTGTATAAATATATCTGCTACTCAGTATCACAATATCAGCCCCTACAATACTGATATTGCAGAAGGCTGAAATATGCAAATATGTTTCTGACAAGACAACCAATCACAGATCCAGGTGAGTTACTGGGTGTTCTGATGAATTGAGGGCTTCATGTAATCCAACAGAAGTCTCACTATTTTGACCTATTTTGAACCATTAAAGACACTGAATCAGCAGTATGTCTCAGTATAACCTCAATAATCATAATTCATACTGTGTAGCCCTAGTTTATCGATGAAGGTTTGTCGCACCATGTCAGAAACCACATAAGTGAGTCTATTGTAGTTTACTGAACAGTTGAGCCTGAGGAAGATCCTGGAGCTGGAGCTTTAAGGCAAGTATGTGATGATTTATGCAGTTAGCGTCATGCTAATTGGTGGAGTATGAGCTTCCATTACTTGCTAGCTACAGTAGCCTGTTAGCTCCAGAGCTAAAAGTAACAAACATGTCTTGAGTACATGTGGGGTGAGATGGGTTGTGTAACTGAGGTTTTCCCCTAAATTATCCTCAATGAATTCATATTTACTTAACATTAAACATAGCATAGTGGTGGGTGCTGGGTTACCTTGCTGGAAATTGCTGTGTGGGTAAAAACTGAGTTGATGCAACTCAGTGTTGCCTTCATTGCAGTCCTGCCTGCAAGCACAGGGCCACGGGTGGTGATCTGCTGAGTGCAGTTCTGAGGGGACCACCAGAACATCCAGCAGCTCAGATTCATCGGACGGCAAAATACTGGGAATTTGACCCCACCCTGAGCCTGAATCCTTCTTCACTGGCTCACCGTCCCAGTTCTTCAGGATGCTGTCGATAACGTCCTCGTCCAGGAGGGGCTCGGCGGTTGGAGTAGCTACAGATGACCAGGATGGACCACAGGTGATCTTTGGGACGTGGCTCTTAGTGCGGTACATGTCGAAGCTGCTGGCCAGGGAGGAGATCTGATGGGCCAGAATGCTGATCTCTGCCTGTTCCCGCTCCGTGTATCTCAGAGAGCTTCGGTCGGTCAGTGCATGGTCAGAGGTCAACAGCTCAGCTGGAGAGGACAGCTCAGAAACCTCAGGAGCGCCTGCATCAGCCATCAGCTCTGGAAGCAGGCAGAGGTCCTCAAAGTGGAGGACACCGTTGGATGAATCTTCACAGGCCTCTTCACTGTAAGAGAACAAGGAAGGAGGGAGGGGGCTGGTCTCCATAGCAAAAGAACTTTGAAGGAACGTCTGAGGCTGGAGGTGCTGGAAGGAGAGAGAGGAGGAAGAGGAGGAGAACGGTGGAGACAAGATGTCCTCAGCATGACTGTATGTGTCGTGCGGTACGTCGGAGCCGCTGTCTTCAGAGAGAGAGGAGGCAGGGCTGTAAGGAGAGCTGGAGAAGGGCGTTCTGTCAGTAGGCACGTCTCCATCGTCTCTGCTCCTGCTCACTGAAGAGCTGTAAGACACACGCCTGATCTTCCTCCTCCGTCCAGTGCTCTGAATGCTGCCCTCGGCCCGACGTTTTGGAGAAGACAGGGGGCCGGGACCCCAGGGCATCTGGGGCAGTGGAGGAGTGACTGGTGAGGACGACATGCTGCTGTAGAGCTTCTGTCTCAGGTAGGCAGCCTCTGTTTCACTGCAAATTCACAGAAGAAAGACATTAATAGCAATAATGATGATGTTATAAATAGCCTTAGAAGGAGTATGTATTTTATATATATATATTATAAACACTTTTTCTAAATCTCAAAAAATGGCAATAAAACAGTGTGTATTGACAGCACTGATTCAGTGATGGTGTATGTGGGATTTACCTGATGATGTAATTTGTGGAGGTGATTTCCTCTCTGTGAGGGTCTTTAGAGGCATGAGCATAAATCCAGATCCACAACAGAGTTTTAGTCTGAACTCTGAACACTAACTCAGCATCTCCACTCTGCTGCACTGCAACACACACACACACACACACAGTGTCAGTACTTCATACTGCATACATAAACAAAGCACAGCAAGAATATGTAGATTTAAAATGTGTGTGTGTGTGTGTGTGTGTGTTTAGACACTTACTTAGGTGTGTGTGTGTGCTGGCACACAGGGACAGGTCATCTGGGTGGAGCATGCTGTACCAGGATCGACCAATCAGCTCCTCCGCATTGTAACCCAAATAGAAAACCACTCTGAAACACACACACAAACACAATATTCAGTGAATACAATGCAAAAACAGAAAACTACTCTATTATAGATGACTAGATTAAGATAAGATTTATGTCTCATTTCTTACAGCGACAGGTCTGTAACTCTCTCACTCGCTCTCTAGCTCTCTCTCTCTCTCTGTCACACACACACACACACACACACTATAGCCTTATATAATATGTAGAATGTATACTTTATAACAAGGCGTTTGGAGCTGAAGGCTAGGGGCTGATACCTGTGGTCTGCATGTGTGTAGCTCATGTCGTTTCTATGGACACTCTGAAAGTGAGCGCTGAAGCTCAGGCGTTCACCATCTGTCAGTCTGTCCACCGTGGGCGAACACAGAGCAACAAACAGGTGGCGCTGAGGCTCCCGAAAACGACCCCGCACCAGCAGGGGACAGCAGCTTCCATGCTGCAGCCTGAAGGCCTTGGAGGTGCTCATCCGGCACACAAAACTCCGCTCTGAGGAAGTAAAGGGGAGGAGGATATCAGATTTTAGCCTGAAATATTGCTTGATAACACATACGTGTGTTTTTCACTCTTCCAGATGCTCACCAGTGTCAGAGTGGTCTTCTTCTAAGCTGAACTTCACTGAATCGACATCATCAGAATCAATCAGCTCATAGAAGGAGTCGCTCTGCAGGATCTCCACCTGGGGCGGGAAAACACACTTTCAGCATCAGAACAAAAACACGGTCAGAATAGCACACACTATTTGGGGACACCCTCCTAAAACATTGTAATGAAGAGTCATGTTTTTCATGTGTAACAGATTCATATTAAATAGACAACCATGGTTTTTCCCGAAACATGTCGCTCAAGTTGATCTCCCTCTAATCTCACTGACCTCTGATGATCTCACAATGATCTCAGTCTGGTCTTACATTTGCCAGTTACAGTTTAGGATAAAGTAAAAGAAATCCCTCTCACCATTGAGAAGCCGAGATACTGGGACACATTTTCAGACACGTAGACAAGTTTTCCCTCCTTGGTCATTACGACAATAAAGCCTGGCAGAGCGTTCAACATGGCTTCATATGGAGGGAGAACTCCTTCATCACCTTTCCCTCCATCAGCTTCAGAGAGAAAGATAGAAAAACAAAAATGACCACAAAACACTTACACAGTTACCAACAGCACTGCGTCCGAAAACGTAGGACCTTTTCAGTTAGTTCTACAAACACAGCTGATAACAATCAACATCTGTACACAGTGCAATAAACACATACACACTACACACAACATATCAACATCTATGTTCACTCAAGTTTCCTCCAGTGTTTCTTCAGCATTTCACCCACCAGTAACAGTCTCTACTCTTCTGGGAAGGCTAGATATTGGAACACTTATGTTCTCAATGTACCATCAAACCATGCAGCAATGTTCCAAAATATAGCCACTTCTATTTGGTCAGATCTTTTCTATGGAGTTGCAAGCTGTGTGTGAACACCTTTATCTGTGAGGGCACATTAAAGCACTCAGTAACTGACCTTATTAATGCTTTCAGGGCTAAATGCGATCAAACCATACAGCAATGTTCCAATTTCTTGCCTTCCAAGAAGAGTAGAGACTGTTATTGGTGGTTCAGAGCCCATTCTATTGGTTAGTACTTTACTATGAAGATACAAGCTGTGTATGAACATCTGAATCAATGAGGGCACCTTAATGTAGCTGGAGTACGTTTGTGTGTTTGTGTGTGTGTGTGTGTGTATGCAGAAAGGCTGGTCAGTAGTGAAGAACTCTCACCTGCGAGGAGGACGGTCTTCCTGATGAAGGTGCAGATGATGGCCATGCTGTGGAGGTAAGAGAGCCGCTCCTGCTCCTCCGCTGAGATGGGCAGAAGTGCCCGCATGTTCCGGATTTCTCCATTGATGTGGTCGCGCCGAGCTTTGGACGCACCTTTAGTAGACCTGCAGGACACCATGGGCTCAGGATCAGTGTTTCCTCACCCACACACACACACACACAACCTTGCTTCTCCAACACTCTGAGACCAGAGAGAAAGACCCCCTTTATACTCACTGAGGGAGTGGGCGAGAGAGAGAGAGAGAGGGGTGTGGGAGGGTGAGAGAGTGTGTGGGCGAGAGAGAGAGAGAGAGAGAGAGAGAGAGAGAGAAGGATTACTGGGGGGCGGGTGAATGAGAGAGTGTGTGTGTGTGTGTGTGTGTGTGTGACAGAATGTGAGTGTGGTGGCACTCTGTCAGACACTCCTGATGACCTCATAAAAATATAAAATAATAAATAACACACACACGGGTATTAAAACAGTTATCATGAACACTGAGGGTCAGTGTATAGTTTATTATCATCAACATTAACACAACCTAACACTTGTATTAACACTAACAATAAAACTAACATTCATTATAACTAACCCTAATACTAACATTAATACTAACATTAACGAACACTAATACTAATACTTAATACTAACATTAAGAATAACACCAACTAACACTAATACTAACATTAAGAATGGCATTAACACTCACACCAACTAACATGAGTATTAACATTAACAATAGCACTAACTAATTGGTCTTAATACTAAGACCAATACTAACATTAACTCTAGAACTAAAATTAACACTAATATTAACACTAAAACAGTAAAACATAACACTAACATTAACAGTAACACTAACAGTAACACTAGCACTAACATTAATACTAACATTAACAAAAACACTAATACTAACATTAATACTAAACATTATACTAACAATAACATTAACACTAACACCAACTATTATGAATAATAATATGAACAATAACACTGTCTCTAATACTAACATTAACTCTAGCACTAACATTAACACTAACACTAACAATACTAACACTAACACTCTCACCTGTGTTATAAACTCAAAGGGTCAGTTTATAGTTTATTGGGTGTGGATTAAGTCTAGTCTCAGATTAAACTGTAATGCTCACAGAGAATCTCTCAGTGTAAACAGATTTAGTCTGGGTTTAGGTTTAATCTGGGTCTTAATCTGGTATTTAAAGAGAATCGGACTGACAAACTGTAATTCCCATGATGACCACAAGGTGGCGGACTCACCTGAAGCGCCTGCAGGTCACCTTCATTCCAGAGTCTGAAACATAAGATTAAAGATTAACATTCACACACACACACACACACACACACACAAATATGTACGATAGAAACAAAAACAAATGTCTTTAATTCTTTAATTTATTCACATAGTAAGAGTAAATTAAATAGAATAAACAAAACTGATGTGTGTGTGAGTTTAATAAGAGTTGAATTTAACTTTTCTTACCTCCATCTGAGGACTGTGCAGAGCTCTGTGTGTGGTGCTTCATTAAGCTGTTTGGAGTGAAATCAGAGGAAAAACAACGGAGTGGAGTGTGACGCAGAGTTATTTCAGTCTCACACACCTAAAAATATCTGTGTGTGTGTGGGGGGGGGGGGGTGCAGTGGATTTACTATGGCTATTAATGCTATTAATACCACTATTAATAACATGCCAACCACTCATTTCCATATCAGGAAATTTACATTATATGAACATTTAGTATTACATAATATGAATACCAAATCCAGTAATGCCCATTAAAGCCCAGAAATGTCCACTGATGTCCCACAGTTCCCAGTGATATCCAGTGGAGTTCTGTGGGATTATTCCTCATCGTACTAAGCTTGAATATGAAAGAGAGAAGACTGAATTACCATTAATACTAATGTATTAATACACAATGACATTGTCATTCCAACTTCATTCCAATTCATGGATACAAAACTAAAACTAACTAAATAAATAAATACAGTAATGAATTGTGTTCATTTAAAAATTAATGTGTGTGAGAGAGAGAAGAGAATACTGGTAGGTGATGTGTGAACATCACTGATCACTGATAAGCTACTGTAAACACACACACACACACACACACACACTACTGAGTTTAAGCCACATCTCTGCTCTTTATCAACACATCTATGCAGGTCAGTGTTAAAATGGTCAAGATGAAGACCATGTGTGTGTGTGTGTGTGTGTGTGTGTGTGTGTGTGATTTGATGATGCCTGACCTTCCTTCAGTTTATAGGGTTCTGTTTAAAGATCTATTTAAAGCTTAAGTTTCAGATCAAGGTTTAGTTTGAGGTTCCATGTAGGGTTTGGTTTATGGTTTAATTTAAGGTTTAGTTTTAGGATCAGCTTGAGATTTAGTATAGGTTTTACCTCCAGGTCCAGCTTGAGGTTCAGTTTGAGGTTCAGTCTGAGGGTTTCATTTGAGATTCTGTTTAAGTTTCAAGGTTTAGGTTAAGGTTTAGTTTGATGTTCTGTTTGAGGTTATGTTTAAAGATCTGTTTATGTTTCAGTATAAGGTTCAGTTTGAGATTTAGTTTGAGGACCCGTTTCAGGTTTAGCTTGAGGTTCAGTTTAAGGTTCTGTTTTTGGGACTAGTTTAGGGAAAGGCTGCAGTGGCTGAGGGGTTTCCTGCAGAACTTGGGGGGGACGCGGCGTCTCTTCAGGAACCCGTCTGCAGGCAGCACTTAACTCAGTAGATAACACACACACACAGCTTTATAGCGGCACAGCACTGAAAGACATGAACACACTGCCACTGGGAGGACGTGGGGCTAGTTCTGGAGGGGGTGAATGAATATAGGAACATAAATATGATTTATTGCTGGAGATACAGACACTGATAAAGAGGGCAGCGTAGAGATGAGTGGACGGCCGAGGGTCCAGCCCCAGGCACTCAGCAGCAGCAGCCCACCGGGGACTGGAGAAGACACGAATCTCACTAAAGTGTCTCCGAGCAGCAGAGTAGAGCCCACCCGTCTCTCTTTCTCCCTCTTAGCAGCTAATGAGGATAAAATAAACATCCAGGTGCTAAATGACCAATGTCAAATTCTGACCCTACAGCTGAATCTGACCCACATTCATCTGACAGCCGCTCAGTTACTCCACACTCAAAACTTTCTCAGTTTTCATCACCAGAAACCTACCGTTTTACTTACCAATAACATTTTTGATTGTTCTGTAAAAACCTGACCAGTTTAAAACAAAAGGACCATAATATGTTTTAAAAGACTCTGAAAAAAATCTTGACATTAAGATGTTTTTACTATAAAAGTTACTGCTAAGTTTTTTTTAGGACAGTGATGAAGCTAAATGAAGTGTCCAGATGAAAATGCAACTCCTCCTGATTATTTTTTTACCAATATTATAGATTGTATTTTATGTACATACACTAAGTAGAAATTTAAACTGACCACTGGTTATAAATACACCTTCCTATCGAGTTTTTCAGCAAAAGAAATGGTTTTATTCATTTTAGATTTCCATGAGATGGTTCAGGTCCTGAGACCCCCCTCTGAGGCACCCCCCCGTCAGGTCGCACTGACCGCTCTGCCCAGTCAGAAATCCATCCGAGTTACTGAATCCAGATCCAAAATAATTTAATCCCTAAAACCACACAAATCAATACGAAACTGATGTCAAAGGTTACCAAGGTTAATCTTCAGGTGATACATCACCATCTTTCAGCTCACTCTTCCACTCTGAGCGTTCCTGACTGCAGGGAGACGCGCTGAGGGAGCTGCAGGTCATAACAATCCTCCACTTCAGCCCAAATCCTCTCTTCGGCTCTGCAGCAGAACGGCTAAGAGCCCCTCCCAGGAGACCCTGGTCGACCTCCTTCCCTACTAACGCGCTTGCTTGAGTGACTGGCAGCCACTTGAGTAGCGGCAAAGGTGCAAGTTTAAGGTTGCTGGAGAGCGAGCAGGTGGAGTGTGTCACAGCAAGGCTCTCCTGCCTCTTAACCTCCAGCTTTCACCTCCAAACAGCTCCAAACCACCTCCACACTTCATCAGGAGACTGCAAGAACGCAGTCCAGCCACTCCACGGTTGCTCCATTTCTGGTCAGCAGCGCTTTGTATCGCACTTGTAGTCCAGTTGAATCTAAGCAGGAAGCCAGTGAAGCCTGAATAAGACTTTTCCTGGTAAGAACATGAGATGACCCAACAGCAACACTTCTGTTTTATCAGAGTTCCAGCTAACCCAGACTTTTAGATCACCAACCTTCCATTATCAGCAAAAGACAACATTGCATCTAATGAAAAATAGAAAACAGAAAGGGTACTAAAACATAGCCCTGTGGGACACCATATTAAACTCTCCTATGTTCAGGAGCCTTCTCATTTCTCTTACATACTGGAATTGATCTGTCAAGTAAATCATTTACCAAACTGTGCATTATAACACCAAGGTCAAGGTCAACTTTATCAAAAGCTGCACTGAAGTCGAGCAGGAAGACATCTTCCCATTTTTAATGTCCATTTCAGGCAGTGCTGGCGCTTCTGAAGGCCAGTCTAAATTCATTCATACTTTAAAAGAACACAGCTGTTGGGTGACAGCTTTCTCCAAAATCACAAAAATAACTGATAAACATAATGATGCTTAGAAAAGGAGTGTTGGAGATAATGGGTCAGTAATTGGAGAGACGAGCGGATGAAATAAAAGAACTTGGGGACAAGGCCAACATTGATGAATGAGTTAATTATACTATACTAATAAACTCACGAGTGCATGTGGTTGATCAACATCAAATTATAAAGCTTACCGAGGCCATCAGTAGCTGAATTAGTTCCTGGGACAGAAGGCCTGAACTGTAGAAGCAGTACCGAAGAATTTGTATCCTTCTGTTGCATTGCAATTAAAATATTTTAGGCCCAGTTATTTAATATCAGTAAACAAAAACAAAACATTTTTAAAAAAATAAACTTAATGAAGCAGCATTTTCCACTCTTTATTATCACCATCATCACCACCAACATCCTCAATACCATCACTGTTCAGTGTTGTGCATATATAAAAGAAGCTATAGTGATGGGTAAAAAGGCCTCACACACATACACACCATTCTCTTTTTCCCTCTTACACACACACACACACACACACACACACACTCACATACACACCCCAGTATGTATTTGGCACCATCAGGACTGATCTGATTTCTCTACAGTTTTCTAGAAGCTGCAGAAGAAAAAAATTTAGAACGGTTCAAATAAATTGGCCGGCAAAACAGAACTTTAACAGAACCCTTTAAATTCATAACAGAACCCCAACAGAACCCTGAAAACCACCAATCAGTGAATGGAAACCTATATTTTGAACATTTAACCCTGGAGAGCAGACGTTCACTGATTAACATTCAAATACTTTAACCAGAACACTGAAACCCCCCGAGTCCAGCTGAAACACTCAGGAAGCTGCAATCAGGAAGCTGCACTCACTGCTCAGTTCATACCATAGAGAGGTAAACTTCAGATGATAAAGCAGAGTTTTAATTCAGGACTGATACTGGTGGGAGATTCTTTTTTGTGGTAAAACAGTTTGCTTATGACGACTTGGTCTGCTCTGAAGAACAGAACCTGGTTATTCACAACAGTAGAGCTCAACAATGCCTGAACTTCAGTGAAGATGCTGCTGAAGAAACTAGACTTCAAAGAATGGAAAACCATAAAGGCTCAAAACCTGATCATAAAGTCTCTCAAAAATCTCAAAAGAATCACAGTCACTTGTAACACCACTGAATATTTAAAACGACTTAAATGTCTGATGAACCAGAATCTTCACCAAGAAACTTTGTCCTCAAAGATGTAAAATGTGCAATCTTTCATACTCAAGAGAAACCAGGTCCACATACAGAAAGAGGTTTGGGGTTATAAACGAAACGTGGTCAAAGTCAAGATCATGTGACCCAGAAAAAACGGCGATCCAGGGAAAGTCTGAATAACCCTCTCCAGTCGTTAATGGGATCAAGTTCGAGCAGCAGAACCGCAAGGTCCGGTTCTGGTTCTGATTGACATTTCCATCTTTAGCCATGAGAAGAGAAGATCGGGCGACTGATAGTGCTGTTGGTTGTCATGGCAGCCAGTTCCCACCTACACAGGAAGGGAGAAAGTTATTTGAGATGGAAGACAGTCATCATTTCCTTTTACACTCCTGTTACTGTCCCAATTTAGTCTGAATAGAGACTGTAGTTAATCTGAATGTTGGTATACTGTCAGCATTTACTCTGTGTAGCCTCTAATTAGTGAGTATGTAGTTAGTACTGTCTCTGTATGTAGCCTGTGGCCTGTATACATACTGTATGTACATCTGTATGTAGTATTTACTCCATATGAAACCTATATTTACTCTGTATTTAGTCCTGCATGTAGTCTGTATTTACTCAGTATTTAGTCAATATTTAGCCTGTATATAATCTATATAATTTAGTCTGTATTTAATGTTTGCATTTGGTAAGTGTTTACTCTGTGTGTAGTGAGTATTTACTCTGTAGTACTTACTCAGTATGTATTGTTTTTAACAATTAAAAATGTATTTAATCTGTAGTCTATACTTGTGGGGTGGGGGAACGTCTATATTAGCCCTGCATGTAGTCTGTATTTACTCTGTATGTAGTCAGTATGTATTCTATGTGAAACCTGTATTAATTTTGTATGTAGGTCTATATTTAGCATGTATGTATCTATATTAGGCCTGCCTGTAGTCTGTATATACTGTGTATTTAATCGTTATGTAGCCTGTATGTATTTACAGTAGGTTTGCATGTATATATATTGGGCCAGTATGTAGCCTGTACCTGCTCTGTATTTGCTCTGTTTGTAGTCAGTGTTTGTTTCTTCTTTTTGTAGTAAACATTTATTCTTTATAAAGCCTGTATTTAATTCTGAATGTAATTCTGAACATTTATTCTGAATGTAGTCTATATTTAGCCTGAATTTATCTATATTAGGCTTGTAGTCTGTATCTTAATCTTTATGTAGCCCATATTTAGCTCTGTATTGAGCTTGTACGTAGCCTGTTTTTATTTAATCTGAATGTAGACAGTATTTACTCTGTATGAATCCTGTATTTACTCTGTATTTAATCTGCATGTGGCCAGTAAAAATGTGTCTTTGCTCTGTATGTATTCTGCATCTCGTTTATATTTAAGCTTGTATGTTCACCTGCCTCACACTGAGCTCCTTCTCTACTCTTGGTAACATGTCATAATTGACACCCAGTGTTTTTTAGCACCAGGGCATGTCCTGCATCACTAATTCTCAACTTTTTCAGATCCTCTTTGATTTCTTACATCAGGCATCAGTTGAGGTCACAGATCTCTCCTCTGATCCAAATGCCTCTGTGTTTAACCCAGTTCCTAATCTCTCTGTCTCAGACTCTCACAGTTTCTGTGATTTGGTTCATCTGTTGTTCGTCCTCATGCTGCGAGGAGCTTTCCCAACACTGCGGCCCTCAGAGATTTGTTAAAGGTCTGTGTTTCTGGATTAAAGTCAGTTTGGGACAAAAGCAAAAGTTCAGCCCTTTTAGCATTAATATTAGATCCAGCGTCTGCGCTACACACAGCACACACACTTCATAAGCAGAGAAATACAGAGAACTAAAAAAACCTCAGGACTTAATTACTGTCTCTAGTGTGTGTGTGTGTGTCTGTTAGAACATGGTCACGCTTTCGCTTATTTTTCTCCATTGTGTTCCCCCACCACACAAACAGGGTTTTGGAAGCTGTGTGTGTGTGTGTGTAACCTGATGCAGCCGCTGACAAGAGCCTGAATCTGACCTGATGAGAGGTGAAGGGTTGAGGTTCAGATTGTTATCTCTGGCTCTGATTACACACACACTCCCTCTGAGTACCTGAAAGGGCGTGTATTTAAGAGCGTGTGTGTGTGTGTGTGTTGGGGTGATAGGCATTCTGGGGGGAGACAGGGAGCTCTGAACATCTTATACAGCACAGGGTGTGTGTGTGCGTTAGAGTGAGTTACCGGATGTCGTGAGGAAGTCCTGACTGATCCAGACTGAACTGAATCACTGCAATCTTACACAGAGTCTTCAGATCAGGACCTGAAACAATAAACACAAACAATAAACACAAAGAACAAACACAAACAAAAATTCTCCACATCAAGAGAATTATGAGGGTCTTGAGTAGAGTAACTGTCGGAGTGCTGGTTCAATCATCAGGAGGTTGAGTTTGATCCTAGAGCCATCCTCTCTCTGGTTGGGTAGGGTGGTCCTCCCTCTCCCCATCACTCAGCATGGTGCTAACCAGCATGGGCATTTATTAGCTGAAGTAACAGAATGAGCAATTAATCTCCTCAAAGCATACTGAGCTGCGCATTGTGGCACTTTGTGAAAACAAGGTGGTTTTATATTTCTTGTGCTCGGTTCCACCCTCCAGTGCTTGCTAGCATTGAATAAAGTGGGTAAGGCGGTTCTAGCCTAGATTTTGGAGGGACAACAAAACTGCCAATAAAAATGTGGATGTCTGTCCAGTAATAGCCAGAGTTCAGTATTTACTGTCTGATATGATCATCAGCTTAACTGACGTTTTAAAATTCTTACACACACACAAAATATATCCTCAATCTACTCAATGTTTCCTGGTGCAGGTTGAGGGCAGTGTTCCTGCTGGCATCATTAATAACGACCACACTGACCAGGACGGCCGGGCCAGCTCCTCAGAGTGCCAACACACACACACACACACACACACACACACACACAAACACACACACACACACACACGCAGAGGACTTCCTCTAAGCTGGAGCCGTAACCCACGCCTCCATATGGAGAATCACGTGTGTGTCTGGCCCATCTCCTTCAGCGCTGACGGAGGTTTAAACACTCATGAAGCTCTATTTTCCACTCGCTCACTGAGTGTACCACCACAGGAACAACCTTTATTTGGATCTGAGGGGCTGTGGGGGCCGGAAACTGACGCAGTACCCCCACCGTACTGCCACTGCTGAAGCAATGACATCACTCCCAGGGAATACACAGGGAGAGATAGATTGATAGATTTAGAGAGACAGACAGAGGGCAGTAAAGGTAAAATGTGTATGTTTGTGTGTGTATGTACTCACTAAAGTCGAGGATGTAGAGATCCGAGTGGTCCATCAGATTGAACTCATCACCCATACCTTGCTCTGGACACGGGCTGAAACACACACACTTTATACAGTTGGATTCATTCAGAAACTTTCTGAACAGGACTGGACCTTTATCACTCTCTCTCTCTCTCTCTCTCTCTCTCTCTCTCTCTCTCTCTCTCTCTCTCTCTCTCTCACACACGCACACACACACGCACACACACACACACGCACACACACACACACACACACA
>JBBPCY010110540.1:0-19015 GCA_037974405.1 Brachyalestes nurse | reverse complement strand
ATATTCACTTTACTCACATATTATATTCACTTTACTCACAGATTATATTCACTTTACTCACAGATTATATTCACTTTACTCACAGATTTTTGTTGCTGAGGTTTTCCAGAACATAGGATTATTTGTCACTTTGGGAGAGATGTTTTTAGTGAGAGGTGTAGCAAACTGCCTCAAAGTGCCAGAAAGGCCTTAGACCTCAGAGGGTTAAGGCAAAGGGATCCCCACCCAAGTACTGAAGACTGACACATCGTTTTGAAAGTACCATATTTTGATTGATTTGATGTGATCCTAATTTCTTTCTTTTTTTCTAATTTTTTAATTCCTATTTTTGTGGGTTGGAAGCCCAAATTATGTACAAATAAACCACTAAGTACTTGAACAGAGCTAACATCAAGATTAGGGTTTTTTTTTAAACAACGTAATTACCTCTACATGTTTAAAACAGGAAGGAACACTTTCTTGCCTCAGTGAGCTATTGACAATGGCCAACAATGATGGACCAAAGCAAGTGAGAGTCCCATAAAGGACTGAGCATGGTAAAATCTCTAATGAGGATGAAGAGGGTTTCATGTCTCTAATAGTTGCTAACAAATCATTAACTGTTAAACTCACTGCACGTGAGGCAAGCTCCATCACTTGTTGTTTTTAAATCTTGCTTAAAAACCCATTTTTACTTTTTGGCTTTCAATCCAGTGTGTTGTGGTGACTGAGACTCATAGTTGATTATTATTTTGCTTTTATTTTTTTGTTGTGTTAGTATTAGCAGTACTAGTTTTTGCAGTATTAGTAGTTGTTGTCATGACCAGGTCCCGTCCGGACTGAGAAAGGCAGGCACAGGCACGGACTTCCATGATGAACTTCCATGATGAGAAGGGAAACACCCACTAAGGGCACATACAAAGTTTAAGGGTCCTGCTGCGACGGCTGTTAGGCGCTGGAGCTGCTGCGGCGGCTGTTCAGCTGGAACTACTGGCTGAACAGAGAAGGGAAACGCCCACTAAGGGCACATGCAAAGTCTAAGGGTGACCCCTAGTGGCCAGAGACAGAAATCATGACAGTTGTAGGGCAGCTGGTGGCCTATTGGTTAGGGATTTACTCCTGCAATCAGAAGGTTGTGGATTCAAGTCCCAACACTGCCAGTTGGTGTACCCTGCCACAAACTTGCCCCCCATGCCCAAAAATACAGATTGGGCTGCAGGTTGGCGTTTAACAGTGTCAGACAAACACCAGTCTAGTGACTCACTGAAGTTAAGCACAGCAAAAAAATAAAAAAAAGCGAACATGGTGCTCAGAGCGCGTTAATCATCCAAGTTTCGAACGTCCGTGTGGAAGAGGTCTAACAGTGTGTGATAGATTATGGTGTGTTGTATCTACAATGCTGCACTTAATTAAACACTAACAGTGTGTGAAAGATTTGGTATGTGTTGTATCTACAGTGCTGTATTTTATTAAACACTAACAGTATTTTAATGATTTGGTGTGTGTTGTATCTGTAACAGGTCCCAGTCATGGAGCGATAATACATAAATAATAAAACAGTAATAAAACAATAAGTCAGCATGTATAGTTCTTACTTTTTCTTTTAACATTTCGTATGTTTGGTACCAGTCACAGGTTTGCAATACTACAAAGCATTGTACTCAATTTATACATTAAAGCAACAATAATCACCATGGCAGGTAAAAAATATGAAAACTGGCCTGCTGCCAGTATCTATATTTACTACTACTGCACTGCACAAGCTGAAACCTTTTTGAAAACTTGCACACGTTTGAGATATTTTCAACACATTTTCACTCATAAAAACCCAAAAACACAAGAGTTGTAAAACAGTGTCTGCACAATTAATATAAACACAACCAAACTAAACATGTTTTGATGGAACTTTCTACTAACTCAAATTTATGTGAACATTACAAGTTTTGAACTTCCATTTCCTATGTATGGCTTGTAGGCCTCATTCACCTAGGGTCATACAACTCATTTTTTTAAGAAAGAAATATTATAGAGAGATTTGACTGCAACACATACTAAGAGGAAACATTTTGTACTGTTTATCACAGAGTACCTAATTTCAATATTTACCAAGGACGCTGTTTTATTAAATTTTTCTTAAAAGTTGTACAAAATAATATCTGTCGTGTTCCTGGTCAAATGTGATCAGTACGACTTATTTAGTAAAAACAGACAAAAGTTTTTTTTTTATGGTTGCTAAGGTGGCTGTGTGTGAATGGTGGTTGCTATGTTGTCAGAGTGGGTTGCTATGTAGTTTTTACGTGGTTGCTTTGGTGTGGGAGGTGGTTGCTAAGTAGTTCATATGCAGTTGCTATGGTGGGTGAGGTGGTTACTAGAGAGTTTTTAGGTGGTAGCTATGGTATACATAGTGGTTGCTAGCAGTGTTGTGCATGAACGCGTTCAATGAGTACGTTCCTATTTTTCGTGAACGCTGAACTGAATGAGTCAGTTTACAAATTATGAACATAACCGTGAGTGACGTTCACTCTCGTGAGGCTGAACGCAGTTCACATGCTACGTCCGCAGGCATAGAAGAGCCCCAAAGAAGAGCCGGTTCCGTGACACCGGTATCCACTCGGTCACATCCACTAAGGAGTTCCTCGCCCGAGTATTAGGGGACTTACAGCCCTGGACTGTCAGATGACATCAGGTATGCGGAATGTGTGGTCGTTTGAAAGCTTGAAGCTTGTCATGAATGTTGTGTATTTACTTACTCAGGTATATAAACCAGCCGAGCCAAAGGAATCATTGTGTGGTCACCAAAAACGTTGCTGCAAAGTGGGTTGCATAGCAAGGCCTCAGAGAAAACGTATCACTGCACCTGAAGTATTAGCAACACAGAGAAAGACAGGCGGACGGGTGGCAGTACAAACTAAGACCTGCTGAACTGGTAAAACAGTGATACACGTAAATCTGACTCTGTGTGTCTGGATACAGGTCTGACCTGCCGTCTGCTGGAGAACTAGAGGAGGACTGATTCACGGGACTGTGGCTGAGGACTCCTGTCTATCTGTTTTTGTTTGTCAAGCAAAGTGAAGGTCCTTTGCCAGTTTTTGGTTTTGTTTGTTTTTTGAGAAACCGTAATATTAAAAGAAGCATTACCCACTGCAACCTGGCTGTGTGTGAATAATGTTCACGCAGGGAAACGTGACAGCAACAAGATCTCAAAAAGTCTATCCACACTTTAATTACATCCTAGCTTAACTAGTGTAACTCCTTGTACACTGGAGTTCGCCAGTCTATTTTATCCCATCTACATCTCATCTAAAACAAAGCTGCAAGGCTATTAAGCACATCCAAAAAAATTAGGGGCATGAGCTCTAACTGTTAGATAAATTAGCCTCGTAGCTGCAGATGTTTTCACTTGATTGAAGCTGAATGATGATGTAGAACAGTCAGGGGAAAGTCCATTTACTGCCGTCCAGCTTCCAGCAGCTGTGAATTTCGCTGCACTGTTGATGTTAACACTGCTTCACTCTTTCTGTTTTTTTTTTCCTTTGTAACCTCCAACACCTCTCTCTGCTCTCTTTATTCATTTGATCTCACTGACCCTGATTTGTCTTGCCTTCCGCCCCCTCCACAGGGGAAGATATGGCTTCATTTCACACCTCCTAATCCAATTTTACACTGTCCGCAGGGTCAGTCAGGATGGAGGTATCCCTCTCTCTCTCTCTCTCTCTCTCTCTGTACAGGTCCTGGCACATACATTTCTGCAACAGTAGTGTTCAGTTTCACAACCAACCCCTACATCCAGAGGCTCGCTTGTGTGTGCTCCAAAAATGCACATACACTATAATCCATTTTATTAATTAAAATAAACTATAATTATCCATTAGTAGTCATTTCTTGACAAATAATAACTATAAATTGATCAACAAGATTAGGTCCACTGCTGTCTGAGCATTTACTTGGTGAGAAATTCATGTAATGAATGTTGCTCAGCTTGGCCCATATGTATGAAATCATGTACTGTCCCATTCATCATTAAACATTCTTTCATTTTACAGTTTTACGCTTACAAATAAAATTAGGGCTCACAGTTCCAAAAGGAAGGTTCATTATGCTATTGGGACACAATTTCTGTTCTTGCTCTCGACGAAGGCTGTCGCATTTTTCTTAAGGTCGGAGGGCCGGGCGCTGTACTAAGATGGCAGCCTGTAAACAATTTCCTTCGGGATAAATAAAGTATTCTGATTCTGATTCTGAGTGATAAAAGTGTTAAACGTAGAGGTGACCTCTGTAACTCTGACATCTCTGTTCCTCAGTACAGTAATATTCAATTCAATTCAATTCAATTTTATTTATGTAGCGCTTTTAACAATGGTCATTGTCACAAAGCAGCTTCACAGAATGAAAGAATTTTTTTTGTGTGTGTGTATGAATGTGTATGAATGAAATGTGTGTGTGTGTATATATATTAGTGCTGGGCATATTAACGAAACACAAAAAACAAAAAAAAAAGTTTCTGCTGGTACTTGTTCGGAAAAAAATTAACAGATTTATAAATGTTAACTTGCTGTTGCTCGAAAGGTGCCTGATATACTGTTCTGATCGTGGCTCTGGACCGTAGGTGCCGGTGTTCTGATGATTTATGCTGCCTTGTCGAAAAATACTAACGTAGCGGAAATCGACAACAGAGTCTATCGATTCATGCTAACCTGCTGAAAAATGCTCCCTTTTAAGTTTTTACAGTTCTTACAGTTTATGGTCAGTTTATAACACTGATAATGGTGAGAAATCATTCATTTATTCCTATATTCATATTGTGGTTGTTTTATTTCCACTGATTCTTATTCAGATTTTACTTTATTTTATTTTGATTTGTATTAGACTATATTTAGACTTGTATTAGACCTTATTTTATTCATTTTATTACTGTATGTTCCTACTTTTTATTTTACATTATTTTGGAGTCTCTCTGTGTCTGTGTGTTGTGGCGGTCACCACATAAATAATTTCCTCCGGGATATATAAAGTTTTCTGATTCTGATTCTGAAATAGACAAATAATATGCATAACCAGAGAATTAGTATGGGGATTATAATGGTTATAAAGCTATAATGGTTCTGCCTCCCATGCTCTGGACTCTCAGGGTACCTTGTTTTTCTATAACAAACTAGATAAAAAAATGAACGCCCTGCAGGGGCAAATAGTTTTGGTTTTCTATTTGATTTGATTACACTGCTGTTAAATGTAATCAAATCAAAACACTTAAAACAAATAATGCTGTTAAAAAGCTAATTTGTTTTAAGTGTTTGAAAACCAAATGTTATTGCACTTTTGTTCATATAGCAGCGCTTTTAAAATAAAATGTATATGTATGAGAATGTGTGTGTGTGTGTGTGTGTGTGTGCCAGTATAATATGCTGTATTGTATCATATCTAGAGATGGTACAGATCCTGGTTCTGTATCAGGCGGGTATCTGTTGAAAATCCTGGACTTATGTAATTATCAGGGTTTATGTAATTATCATGCCTATATTCAGGATTGAAGGCAAATTGTGCAGTGTTCCTTTATCATAATCATGTGAAGAAACGCACTGGTGATGGTATTATCCATGGCCTGGACTTGTCTGTGTTTTCTGGATGGCAGCTTTTGCTGAAGAAGGCATTTCTCTCTAAAGATTATGTAAAAGATTCATGCCCACACAGCTGACAGCGATTACTGTCATTATGTGGAATGTGTGAAAACAGGATCACAACACGTGTGCAGACCTTACACAGAGCGTGTGAGACTGTAGTTAAAAGCAAAACACACCTTTCTGAACGGGGAAGGTGATATTTAATGGATAATGTTAATATGTACTACTAAACAATAAAAACGGTGTGAAGTCCTGTGAAAGCCATGATTAATTAAAGTCCTGTAAGAAATTATACAGCCGTCAATCCAAAAGCACAGGGCTGATATTAGAGTTCAGGCTGAGCGATTAATTAAGGATTAATAGTTTGTTAAAAAACATAAGTTTACACAATATTCCATGTTGCATGTTTTGTGACTCTGTTCAACAGAGTTGGGGGGTGCATTCTCATCGGAAATTATATTTAATCCCTGAAAACCAACCAAATCAGACACTTCTGAAACACACAAAACTGGTATCAGCCCAGCAGCTGGAGCACAGACTCTAAAACCTGACTGCATCTCCCTCTAGTGGCCACTGCTGGTACTCACAGTTTGGTGAGGGTGCTGACCCTGATGGGCGCCTTGCCGGAGGCAGGGGCAGTTAAAGTCATAATGGTGCCCTCCACCTTAAAGCCTTTATCCAGGAGGTGCTGACACTTAGACGCCACAGTCAGCAGATACCACTTCCCACTCAGCTGTCAGAGGACATGAAACAACATGAGGTTTTTACTGGTCTGAAAAAGAATTATTTAATATGTATTGTCAATATGACAAGTATAATGTACTGTAATATGTTACTTATTTTGGGTGGATAGAAAACCTGGTATGCAATAACATTTATTCAGAGCTGAGTTGAATTTAATTTGACAGGTCCGGTACCTGATTGATGTTGATGTCCATGACGGGTGTGATTTCTTCAGCAGGCTTTTCAGATTTTTTGTCTTTCTTCTTCGGCTTGAATCGCGTCCTTCTCCCTTCGGCGGGCTCGAACACACTCAGTCCGAGCAGCAGCAGCACACACACACACGCACAGATCCGCATCGTACCTGGACGTAGACAGGCCCCTGTTCACTGGTTCATTTGCAGCCTGCTGCCGGGCCTCTCTGTTCCAGTCAGTGCAGCTCTGTCCCAGCTCGACTGCTTATCTCACTTTCTGTTGCAGTTCGTCTTTCTCGAATCTGGCCCTGACACACAACAAACAGACCTCAGCCCCTCTGAGTTTATTATTAACATCCTTTACTGGAACATCACAGTGATCCACCACTCACACACTGAAAAAACACAAAAACACTGAATTTACATCAGCTTCCACATGAAGGAAACATATTAAATACATTTATATCATTATATGTGTGTGTATGTGTGTGTGTGTGTGTGTGTGTGTGTACATGTATATATTTGTGCAGGTCTACAATCGTCCCTGACGTCCTTTGGCAGCTCTTTGGTCTTGCCCATGGTGGTGGAGAGGTCGGAATAGAAGGAACTAATTCTTTTGACAGAATTAAGATCAGGAGTTAAGATCAGGAGTATCTGTAATAGATAGACTGACACTAAATGACATGCAAATTTTCAAATTCAGCAGGGGATCTTGTACAGATATTACATATCTAAAGTATAATTTTACACTGTGTTTAGCCTCCTGAGAACCGAAAAAGTGACTTACAGTTTCTTTTTTGTGTGATTTTCTATTTGGACCTAAAAAAAAAATTAATTTCCCAGCATGTCCACTGTAGAGGACAACAGGATGATTTCCATGTAAAAACAGAACTGAATTTAGAAAATGAAAAAAGTGATATTAACCCAAGAACACATTTAATTTGATCGAAACAATAAAATTCTGTATCACTCTTCTGTTGCTTGTTGCTTGCAATGTCAACGAAACGCGTATTTTAGTTCAACAGTGAATTATAAGTCATAGAACATCCTCTGGATATTTTAGGTGTGATAGTTCTGGAAGCATGTTTTCTTTTTGGTTATTCAGAGGAACATTTTGCATGTGCTGCACCTCATGTATGTCTTGCCACTGCAGTCCTTGTTCCCAGCATGCAAACCCATCACATGACACATCACTGGAAAGCCCAGGATGTCCTCTACAGAATACTATAGGGTTTGATGGGGTAACTCCAAATACTGAAGGATACAGGTGAACAAAAGGTCCATTATAAAGGGCATAAATGAATAGGCCGGGTCTCAGGAGGATATATATATACACATACATAATAAACAAAATAATAAAGATATTCATAATATTTTAATAATAATGACTAAAAACTATACAAAAATAAAAATATGAAAACACAAAAGAATTAGAAACAAAAGTGTTGTAATGTATTTTATTGAAGTGGAAATGATGCACAAAGTGAAAGTGAACACATACACAAACACACACACATAGCCACACATACACCCACACATACACACACACACTCTCACACACATTACACACACTATGCCATGACTTATGTTTAACTATGGTTATCATTTTTCATACTTATCATGTTCTGGGTTAAAAGCTGTATTAAATCAAGACATAACTGTACAAATATCTGTACAAGCTCATATTTCAGAGCAACATGTTTTCCTATGGCACTGGTAGTCCAGAGAGAGGCTGAGGAGCAGCACGCCACACAGAAACATTCTTTTTTGGGGGATATCAGGCTAAAAGATGACACCCAGTTCACCTCCATGCATTAGAAAACAATTAACACTGAAACTGACGTCAGCAGAACGTTACGAGCTTCTGAGAGCTCATAGACTGGACATCATATCTCCAGGTAAACGTCATTACAGGTTTATGGTAGATGCGAGTGTTAGTTGTCTCTGGGTTTGAAGTTCAGAGCGATGCTGTTTATGCAGAACCTCTGGCCAGTTGGATCCGGTCCATCACTGAACACATGGCCAAGATGTGCATCGCACTGCCAAAAAAGACACAATTGATTTAGCTACAATTTATTTAACTTTCTGAGAAATGAAAATAACACATCAAAATACTTCAGTAATAACAATATACAACAAGAAAATATTAATCTATTCCCAAGTGGTTGCTAGGGTGTTGCTAGGTGGTTACTATGGTATGTCAGGTGGTGTTGCTACACCTTTTCTATGAAGTTGCTAGCTGGTTGCTACGGAGTCCCACATTGTTTTGAATGTGTTGTTAGATTGTAGGTATCCCAGGTGATTGCTGTGGTGTAGCTGGATGGTCTTGAGTAATTACTATGAATTATTCAGGAAATACTTTTAATTGTTTTGTAATACACAGTGTTCCATTTTGCATCTGAACCAACTCAGGATTGTCTGAGCCCAACCCAACTCAAACCACATCCAGTTTTGAGGTTCTGTCCAAAAGCGACCCGTACCGGCTCATCACATAACTTGACGATACAAAACCTTACTCCCAAATCTCTATTTCTGCACGTAGAACGTTAACAGAGGCTAAAATGAAATGTAAACATTATTTTGGCTGCACTAATCTATACTTTGCTAGTTTATTTTGTCTTTTTCTCCTGAGGGTGGGCCTTAGGAACATGTGTGACTGCAGCACACAGATGAAACGCTGGTTTAAGGGAATGTAAGGAAGGAGAGACACTAAAGCAGGGAAATGTGAAATAAGAGCTAAACCCTGGAGAGTGGGAGCCTGGATGTGAATCATGGTCTGGCTGTTCTGGTCCCGTGCTGTGAGTGGTAATGGACTGCATTGAAGCGGCAGATTGAAAAACATTGGAGTGTTCCTATAAAATCTCTGCACTCACTTGCTTGCAGAGGACCTCTGTTCCTGTGCTTCCGAGGGAGTTGTCAGGGCGCCGGACGATGCTGGAATGACTCTCGTCCCTCTCCCATGTCCCATGAGCTTCAGAGAAAGAAGGCCAGCCTGTTCCAGAGTCGTATTTCGATTCGGAGCTGTTGGAAACATTTTGATTTTTAGTGAAGAGAGAAAAAACAAAAAAAGGCACTTTCCCCACAGGTCTACCGGAACCATCTAAACCTGATAAAAAGTTGTATCAGGTTTTGATGTTCCAGTGTATCTCAGTCCGGTAACAGAGTTTCTGACTCAATTCTTTCTACAGTTTATGGCCAGTCGTCCCAAAACCGCGTCCATGGAGTCGAACCGGAGGAAAGTTTTTCTGTCAGAGCAGCTTTTGTTATTGGGGTCTTTTATTATTTGTAGTCTTGTTTGATGGTTTAATTTTTTCTCTGCATTCTTTATGCAACCTAACCCAGATAACTTGTGAGTGATTCTCACAGCGTTAAAGATACATTTTTTAGAGTCGTAGAAAACTCCCACTGAAATTTATCTTCAGCCCAAACAGACAGTCGAGCCTGAACTTTAACCACTTCCCAGTTGTTAGTTTGTGTCTCCATTGTTGTTTTTTTGTGTGGACAGTAAATAAACAGTGTCCTCTTTCCATGTTGTGATGAAACATTTCGACCAATCAGAAAGCAGTAATGCAGCTCGGGTTCGGCTCGTTTTATATGTAATGAAAAATATTTGCTCTCGGTAAGGTGTGGTTCCTAGTGCCAGTGGAACAGCACAATACGATTTTAATCACAATCATGACTGAGCTGATCATAACTGGACTGATCATGACTGGGCAGATCATGACTGGACTAATGATGACTGGAGTGATCATGACTGGACTGTTGGACTGATGTTTTTTTCATGTTTATTATGCATAGCCGAAGGACCTCTTACCTGAAGAGCGGCGCATCACAGCAGACACAGTGATACATGCCCACTTCACTGTGGTTTAAGTAGATTCCACTGAATGGCTGTGAGAGAGGAAACATTTGACAGAATTTGGAATAATGGCTATTATTAAAGTGACTATTATTATTACAATGATTATTTACTCTCTGATTTTTAATCAGGTTATTGAAAGGTGCCATCTTAAATATGTTCAGTAGTAAGAAGCTTTTTATTGAGAAAATGGTGGCAACAAAATACAATCTGATTTACAATCTGGAAAACAACAGTTTCATCACAATAAACAACATAATGCTAACATAATGGCCAAAGATTATATTAACAGCATGTTTAAGGAAACCTGACAGTTGTTAACCTGGCTTTTTATTCAGTATACTCTATGAATCTACTGTGAATTGTTTAGTATCTACAATTAATGATTCAGTATTTACTGAGTTATTTACCATTCACTATGAATTATTCCGTTTCAAACATGAATTATTGTATCCACTATGAATTACTCAATATATACAGAGAATTCTTCACAGTTTACTATGAATCGTTCAGCATGTACTATGAATTAAGGAGTTAAGGGTTACTATATGATTGTTATTATTATAATTATGCAATATATTACTAGTCACACCTGAACTAGCTCTGTTTACTCTTTCCACACACTCACCACCTCTGTTCCTTTCTCTCTGGTGACCACATACTGCTCTGGGGTCAGTTTCTTCTGCCAGTCTATGGACTCATCATACCGGGTTAACGATAAAAGCTCTACCAAACAAACGCAGCACACCAAGAGTTTAACTTCCTGAAGCAGCATAAAGACGATAAGCAGCATAAAGACATTTAGTAATCCTGGGAAACAGATTAAACTGTGATTATGTACAGTACGCCATTGGGTATTAATTTAATCTAAAACTCTTTAAACATCCCACACAGATGTAAACTGCTGTTCACTGGTTAGTGTGTATTGTGTTTATGTATTGATGTGGTGCACAGATGCGAAGTTTCCAGCGTGGAAGTTTTTGCGACACTTTATTTAGTTTATCTGCAGCGGTGTGACCTGCCGTGAGTGTTTGTGTAATCACTGTTTCAAAATCGCAGAAAAATCATACATTGTGCATACAATGCACTCAGTTGCAATATACCAGCACTGTATCAGCACTGGTGTGATACACCCCCAAACACTTCTCTACCTAATCCAACTCTTCATTAAGGTGGATCAGACTTGGGGACATGGTTTAAGACACAGTATGACTTATTTTAAGCTGTAAAAACGAACTGAACTGTTTCAGATGATACCAGGGATCTTGGGACAGATTTGTCCTCATTAAAACTCAGTGCTCCTGCTCCTAAGATGGTTTGTGAAAACAGACCCTGTTGTGTAAAAAGGTGCCGCAGCGTTCAGCTATATGCTGAAGTTCAGTTCATGCTGTCATACTGTGTCCTAAACCACGTCCACAAGTCTGATCCACCTTAATGAAGAGCTGGATATGGTTTGATGGGGTACAGAGAAGTTCTAGCAGTATTTTTATAGTAAACTATTTGATTGACTTTTAGTGCTAGCAGTATTAGACTTGTTGCTCTAGTTCTGAACTACAGACTCCCAGCGGTACCTTTAAATAAACTGACTTGCATTTTTTTTTACTATGTCCTGCTTAACTAAATGCTTTCCTTCCCATTCCAGTCTAAGAGAGGTTCGGTAATGAGTTGAATCATGTATGTTAAGTGAAAAGCACTACAATGTGCAGGACGGAGGTAATTCAGGGTCAACAGTACTCCCATGGCCAAAAACAGCCTGAATTTCGCTCGTCCTTCTGTCCAGACTTTGGAGACCAACATCCCTTGGCTGATTGACCACATCTGAGAATATTTGTGTCACTTTAATCTTAGTATAACCTAGTCTCACTCTCTTATCCTGATACCTTGTCTCTCCTAATCTGAATATTTTAGTGTTTCTCCTCCTTTAACACAGCCTATTCAACTCATCACCTTTCATGAGGATAAAGGGGGTCCTGGAGCTGGAAAAGGCTAAACGTGCAGGGAAGATAGCAGTCTAAAGCTGACACAGTAAAATTCATCTCTCACCGGATGTTGTGTAGAGTGGCCGGGTTGGTATGAGCCTCTTCTTAGGCAGGATCGATTTAGCAGTAGCTCCTTTAGAAAAGAGAGGAATCCAGCGTAGAAGGAACCGGGACATCCTGCAGGAGGAATGTGGCTGCAGCCCTCCTGAATAAAACCGGACTGAACTGAGTCCTCAGCATGGAGTGTTTTTCTGCCCCGCGTGCCCCCCCCCCCCGCGCCACTCCCCCCAAACCCCCTGCACCCAGCAGCCAGTGTGAGACTGCTCAGGAAAACTTCAGGGCTGATAGTGTGGGTCAAAGTTAACAACAACTACCAGCAGCTTCCAGCTTTAATAATTAACTCCAACCACTTCTATCTTATCATTCAGATTTATTGACAAATTCATACGCGAGTTTCAAACTCACTAACTGAAATATTAAACTCATACTGGACTGTTTATACAACTAATTTACAAAACTGACTTGTACCAGTCAATTAGTATTTTGATGATGATGATGATTATTATTATTACACTGAATGTGTGTACACTTTGTATACTGTAAACTTGAGTTCACTTAAAAAACTATTAACTTATTAATATCAGTGTAATTTAATTTGTACTTTAATGAGCTTTTCATTAGCAGTAAATAAATTCTGAGGTTCAAAATCAAAAATGTATGTTTACTGCGTCAATGTGTAAACTTATTTGTTTAAGTTGAAAAAGTGAAGCTTCCCAACCTTTTTAATACTTTAAATGTTTACAGTGCCAAAAGTGGCATCTATAGTCTATAAATCAGGTTATGTCATATTTCATAATTTTTATTACTTATTAATAATTCATTACTTACCATCAGACTTTAAATATGCATAATGGCAATATGCATGGTAATTTAAGTTATCTTCCTATGTTAGACTTATGATTCTTCGCACATAACACACTAAAAGTGATTCCAGTGCGGGGATTTTACTCTATTCAGACGTGCATCTGGCTGTAACTGTGTTGATGTAATAAATTTGATATTAATGTGAAGTGATGTACACATTAGAAGAGAGTAAATTCAGTGAACTGTTTAGTTCGGTGTAGCCCAGAGATGGCATAGCTGGTCCTAATAAACTGGTGTCCTGCACAGTTTGGTAGCTCCTCCTCAACACTCTCTAACCCTGCCAGTGAACAGGTGTGTTTAATTCCAGGACACCAGCCCTCCAGAACCAGATATGGTGTGGTCATTATAGTCAAGTACAACTAGCAGGTTTTTCACTTTTATTGATAATGTAAACAGATAAAATACTGTAACCGTGGTGTTTGTGCCTCAGAGTGTTTGGTACTGCAGGGCTGCTGGCGTGCCGCACTTCATGAGGTTACCAGGTTGGTGCATGAGGTCTATAATGTAGCTCTGAGGTCGGGAGAAGGTTCCAGGTTTTTTGGGGCTGCTGAGCAGGACCTCATTCCAGGCGCGGCCGTACTCTCCTCTCACCAAGTTGCAGCTCAGCCCGACCCGGTCCGCCAGAACCTGCGAAGCACAGCGTGGGCCGGGACCGATTACACTCCAGCACCAATAACACTGCAGCACCGATAATGGGAATAAACCTTCCGGCAGCAATCAAACGCACATAGTTCTCCAATCAGACCAGACGCGACCAAACGCAGTTCATCTGGATTCTTTAGTTTTTATTGCAGCTACAAGACTAAGGCTAACAATTAATGAAATGTGGCTCACAATTAATGGTTGCGTATCCAGAACCCACCAATTAGCTTCATATTAACTATTATGCCAAAATCATAGCTGTGTTACTTTAGTTCGTGTTAAAAGAGAACAATGAGTACAGTGTCAGAAACCACACACACCACATACATACAAACACCTACACACACACACACACACACACACACTGGGATCACTACCTTGAACAGCAGGGCTCGGTGGTAGTAGGTGCCTTTTCTGATCTTTCCAATCGGGACGATGTTGGACTGCAGTTCAAACTTCAGCTCGCTCAGGTGGAGCTCCCAGAGGAAATCCTGCTGCTTCTCAGAGTCCACCGGACCCCCCATGGCCTCACACACCACCCTGTGAGGAACATTAATCACATATTTAACAACTACAGAGTAAAACACACAGTAATACATCTACAGATTTGATTAGAAAAGTGAAATTATTTGGCAGTTTTTCATTCATTTGAATGCATCAGTTTGTAACAATGATGCAAATGTCTCAAGGGTTCATTTTCAGGAGTTTATAGTTGTTCTTCTGATGTGAGAGTAACAGTAATTACTGGGTAGGCGTGTGCTGATATGAACATGAGCATCGTGATATTTAAGGAACCACTTTGTTGTTTACAGAGTTACATCAGTATTGTGTGTGTTAGTACAGGTGTAAGATGTTTTCTGAGCGTGATGTTTAATAGCAGTAATGGGAGTTTTACTCACTTTGCTAAAGTCGTGTAAACCTCCGCTTCGCCGGTTTGGTTCTGGACTGTTCTTGCTGCCTCGGTGATCAGGTGGCGGAAGGCAGCGTCGTGTGGCAGAACCCACGGCTTCTCCACCGCCGCTCCACCATCCTGTGGTGCTTTACTCTCCTCCTCCGGCCGGACCCTCCCCTTCACCTTACTACAAACAGGACAGACTCTGTTCAGACTTCTGACGTGTCATGATTCCACTGAAATCAGTATATATGAAACAATTCATCCCGGTCTCAGATCTCCCACCTCACCTCAGTTCCTCTGGTACAGGCTAACAATCCAAAATTGTATTATTATTAAATGTAGTTATTATGAAATGGTATAACTATTATTATACTCTAACATTTGATAATAACATTAAATTTAATTATTACTGTATACTCTACCTTTCCAAAATTAGATTGTGATGAAATGTTATAACTGTTATTATACACTTTGCAAATTTCCACACATACACACACTCACTCACACAAACACACATACATACACACACACCTTGGTGTTCTGCTGCTTCCTTTGCTGCTCGGTGCGGATGCAGCGCGGGTTTCTGGTGAACCATCCTGCTGTCGGTCATCCGCCGGTTCTGCCCTAAAAACAGAAAACAGCGGATATTTCTTCACCTCATTCGTCTTTACCTCATTTTTCTTCACCTCATTTTTCTTTACCTCATTCTTCATTACCTTATTCTTTACCTCATTTTTCTTTACCTCATTCTCCATTACTTCATTCTTCTTTACCTCATTCTTCTTCACCTCATTCTTCATTACCTCATTTTTCTTCACCTCATTCTTCATTACCTTATTCTTCTTTAACTCATTCTTCATTACCTCCAGCTGATTCTACTGGAACATGTTGCTTGGTCTGTTGCTTTATGTTAGTTTATTGCTTTTCTGTTTGATTTATTCTCATACAAACAGACAGTTAAAGGCATTTCCAACCCAATCCCCAACTCCTGCACCAGTCTTGCACGGCTGACGTTCTGAACTTAATAAACAACAAGAACTCTGTTGACTCACAGTTCACTCATAATAATGTGTTCTGCAGATTAAACTGGAAAGTGATACAATGTTTCTTTAAACAACATATTAAAGGGCCCATACCCCCGAAAAACTTTTCTCCCACTTTTTAAATGAGTGTAATGCAGTATGTAAACATTGTTAAAGTTTAATATGCCATTTAGCCTCCTGTCCATTCAGTCTATCTGTGGTAACGTAGATGCAGCCTGTTTGAATTAACTGTTTTTGTGTAATTTACACACCTGTTTATTCAGCCTATAGCAATTTAGTGTTTTAGTCCACCTGCTTTTTGAATGATGCAGGTCAGCCAATCAGAACAGAGCTCATTCAAATATACAGTCTTAAAGAGACAGGCAAAAAATGGCTTGTTTAATTTTAAGTTGGAAAATGGTTTTAGATGCATACCAAAGTAGAAAAGAAAAATACAAGAAATATGAATGATATGGGCCCTTTAATGTAAGCTATAACAGAAACACTATAATCTACCCCCGCCCTCTTACGTTCACTACACTGTTCTTGTCTGAGCTTTTGTTTTCTAGAGTAGGTCACTATAACCACTCCAGTCATGTTTGTATTCACAAATGCCTTATGGATACTTGCCAGGAAAAAAGGCTAAGATGGCAATGCCAACCTCGTAATCACTAAACGAGAACACACACACACACACACACACACACACCAAAACTCCATGGTGACGTACTACAGAGTCATTAACATGCTTTACTGGCAACGACACTGAGTTATGGTGCTCAGGCCTCGTTTACGTAACAGTTTAATATTCCAGTGGCAGCGTGAGCTTGTGGTGGCAGATCAATGCAGAAGCCTTTTACCAAACACAAAGAGCCCGTCCTCCTTTAAAAGAGAACTCGGTCAACACCGAAAAGCTCAGTTTCACAGTGCAAAACAAAAAGGTTAAGAGTGGAGGAGATTACATTACAGAGCTTAGATGGTGCTTAACTGCCAGAACTGTACAAAAAATATTTTATCTCCATTATTTTCTGCATCATTTAAACACAGCAGCCGTTCTTTACACTGTGTGATCATTTCATGATAAATGGACCAAAGAGAATGGAGAAACGCTCCATTCTTGTGTGAAGTAACCATTTTAGAGATGAATGTGTTGATTTGTGAACACATTCCGATTACATTTTCTGATGGAAGTTTGCACTTAATTAGTAGTTATTCTAGACAGTGCTTGGCTAATCACCACTGTGCCTCAGACTGCACTAGTCATTTCAGACGGACTCCCTGATGCGATGTCTGACACCGAAATGCAGTTCAAACATAATGTTGTGAGTGACTGACTACCTGTTTGTATCCTTTGTATTATGTGATGGCATTTCCTGTATTTATTCAGTAATGTTTGTATGAGCGGCACGTGCGCCCCAGCTGATCTGAAAACAGTGAAATGTGTTGCAAAAGCCCAACCCTTGGCCTTGACATACTGATCCTGGGGTTTTCCATTAACTGTGATGACGGCTCTCTGTTGGTTCATCACCTGCCGGGCCAGATCCTCCAGGGCAGGAACTCTGTGACCCGCTCGGGCCTGGGAGAGAAAGAGGAGAACCGAGAGAGTGTCTGACACACTGCAGCGGAGATTAATGGAAATTCATCTCCACAGTGGTGTGATTTATGGACCTGTCCTGGGTCGTAGAAGCCGTCGGCCGTGATGTCAGTGTAAGAGAGGCATCCCGTCAGGCTGTATTTTACTGACAGGTTGCTGTCCAGCAGTCTCTGCAGCGCTGCCTCGCTGAACTTACTCCTCCGGTTCAGCGAGCAGTTAATCTCCTGGAGGACCTCCAGAGCCCTGCAGATAATCCAGACCATAATCATTAAAAGAACCAAAGAAGATAAACACAGTTAGACTTTGGCACCACGGTAGACAAATACTTAAAAACAAATGGAACTTCTCACCAAGTAACATCCATGCACATATATATATATATACACATACATAGTAAGAGAGGGAGATAGGGAGAGAGAGAGAGAGAGAGAGAGAGAGAGAGAGAGAGAAAGAGAGAGATTGAACAGCGCTGTTAAAATAAAAGTTACTAATACTGGAGCTTTGGCGCCATCTGCTGGCTGTTACATTGCTGGGGTATTTATGACACTTTTCCAAGGATATTAAATGGCAGTTTGTTCCTCTATTTCTGTTGTAAGAGCTTCAACTCTTGTAGGAAGGTTTTACTCTCGGAGTTGAAACATTGCTGTGAGGATCTGGGAGCTTTTGGCTAAGAGTGCATTAGTGAGGTCGGGTACTGATGTTCTGGATCATTTCTGGATCACATGCGCCACTTCAGCTCATTCCAGAGGTACTGAATGGAGCTCCATGACTCCAGAGAGACTCCACAGCCCAGTACTTTAGTCCATAATTCACTGCCCATCAGTATCAGATATACACCGGAGCTTTAAAAAGCTGCTAAACCTGCACTGTTCTAATCCTCCTCCTTTAAATTTGACTTCTTATGTCACACATTTAAACTTCTTTTTTTTCTATGTAGTCTTTAAATTTTTTTTATTAATTATTTTCATGCGTAGTATTTTTATTTTGAATCAGAATCAGAAAATCAGAATCAGAAAGTTTTATTGATCCCAGAGGAAATAACTCTCTCAGCCCACGTGGATAGAGAGGGCACAGCTTACTGACACTAAATGTACTGAAATAACACTAAAATATGGTCATTTTTATCACTTATTGCCTGATATTGACTGACTGTTGTTCAGCACTCGCAAAACCCTGCCTACCCTAAGCAGCAGGTTAATGTGAACCTCAGGCTGTAATGGGTATTGATGAATATGACATGAATATTCATGATCTCACCCTAATTTGCATATCTCTGTGGCAGTTGGTTCATCGCTTGCACACACACTGATCGCCCAGCACGCGCTGCATCGGACCTCAGAGTCATTCGATTTCAGGAGTTTCACCAGTGGCTGCAGTCCTCCAGCATTTCTCAACTACACACACCCTCATTCACACACACAAACACACACACACATACACACACCCTCATACACACACACACACAAACACACACCCTCATACACACACACACACACACACACATACAGACACCCCCCTACACACACACACACACACACACACAAACACACACACACACATATACACACACACACACAAACACACACACA
>JBBPCY010110488.1:0-17500 GCA_037974405.1 Brachyalestes nurse | reverse complement strand
TACTGTTTATTGGCTGGATTTAACATCTTGAGAAAAAAAACACATCAAGGCAGTACAAAAGTTATTCCATCTTATGTTTTATTTTCCCCAAACGTTAAACTCCAAGATTTATCTGCAATAAATTCAATAGTAGAACTTGTAGTTAATAATGTATGAATGTCAGCAAGACCTTCCGTTCAGTTTTAGCAGATAAATGTCAAATTGATGTGAAATCTAGATTAGAAAGGTTTTCAGCAAACACAGACAGTGTGGAGGAGACCAGAGTGATCAGCCTCGTTCAGGTGAGAGAGAGACCACCTCCAAAAACACTGCAGTCCTTCTAAAAGAAAATCAGTTTCATATGACAGAAACATGTGAATAATAATAATAATGATAAACTATTCCTTATTTCTACTGTCCTCATGACTGGGATGGGACCATCAAGAGTACGTCATAAGTTTTTTTTTTAAGCTGCACTGATTCTTCACTCTAAGCTTTATATTTTATTCCTCTATTTTAAATAGAAACAGTACAAATATGCCCTTATTCCTTTGGGAACAACTCATTCATGGTACAAAAGTGTACTTCAAAGACCACGGTGTGGCTCTGAGGGTCTCTTCACACCGTTTGTACCTTTATGATCAAAAAAGGACCTGAAGTTCTTGAGCCTCCCTGCTCTGCACAGTCTAACACACCCACTCCATCTCCAGAAAGACTTGTCTGTTAAGTGATTAGCTGAATCAGGTGTGTTGGGTCTCCAGGACCAGGGGTGGGCTCCGTAATCTCTGATGGAGCCAGAAAAGCCAAAGATGTAAAAAACACTTCGAATCTAAGAATTTTCATTCTCTGACTTGTACTTTGAGCAGAAAGTGAATGGAAACGGCGAGTGTTAGAGTGTGTGTGCGACGTGGAGCCTCCGGGGGCTCGGCGCTGTGTGTGAAGAGAGATCAGTCACGATGTGTGTATCCACCGCGGCCTCGGCTGCTCTGGAGAGCGGACCGCCCACATCAGACGTCCGCGAGCCTTCCTGCCGGTACACTATAACGACACACACTCCAAGAGCACGCAGCCCACACACTTCCCACGCCAGCTCCCCACCACTCCTCCGCACACACACCCTCTAAAGTGCAGAATCAGAGAGGCTGATGGAGAGGGAGTGGAGCTGCGTGTAAATGACAGTGACTCACCATGGTCCCTCTGTCCTTCAGGCTCTGGCCCACCTACACCTGCCCACACAGCCCACAGCGCTCTCTCTCTCTCACACACACACACACACACACACGTATAACAATAATCCACAGCTCCTTGCAGCCCACACACTGAAATCTCACGACGCAGCACTCGCACACCTTACAGCTCCTCAATACAAAAACCACTCTGGAATCACTCGTCAAAAAGGCATAGACTTAAATGTAATGAAAAATAATAATAATAACTATAATATAATAATAATAATAATATACATTTTGAAATTCAGAGACATTATTAAGACATTATGACATGGTAAAGTAGTTAATAATAACAAATAAACTATAATGATGAGTAAAGACCACATTTAACAACAGCCTCTTTAACTTCGGCTGCCAGTGATGCCACAGCCATCCATAACCAGGAGTCCAAGACTCTCATTCTCACTGGGTGGATAGGATGCCATCCCAACCCACCCCCTTTCACTCAGTATAATGCTAGTCAGTGCAGGTCAGCTGACATAACAGAACTGGCGGCAAATTAAAAATAAACAACAATGATCTATGTAATATTATTGATAATTATTATTATTGATAACAATCTTTCAATTTTATTCGAATGAGTTGATTTCCACTAATAGAAAAAGGAGTAGTGTTTAAAAAGGGCTTTCACTACTTTAATTCATAGATGTGAAATTCATAACTACATACACACATTTGTGAGCTCCTGCTGGTGTGGGTTTCCTCTCTCTCAGAGAGGTGTTAGTAGCTCCCCCTTGTGGAGAATGGTCAATATGCTGAACACGACTTTAAAATGACTCGCGGATTCCCTGTCTATCACCCAAACTGAGAGGTGATCACTGGTGTAGTTAAACAAGAAAACACATTTTAATTCAGTAATGGAATAATCAATTAAATTGAGTAATCATAACAGCCCAAGAAAAGTCAATACACAAAGATTTACAGCAACATTTCACTGCAGTGTTCATAAAGCACATATAAGCTTTTCACTGCAAATGGCATAAAGCCCATATGGACATCTATAAAGGTATATTTCAATACACACACACACACACACACACACACACACACAAACACTATGTGTTTCACAGCAATCCACAGTCTTTTGCAGCCCACACATTACATCCACACACACACACACACACAAACACACACACACACACACACACACACACAATCCTGTTGTACACATAACGCCAAAACACAAGATCTCTTACAGCCCACACACACCCCCACACACATCTTACAGCTCTGAGACACACACACACACGCACCTGTCCTCAGCCCACACACACTTCAGCCCCTGCGTTCTCGTCCTACGCCTGCTGTCGCTCTTCCTCACCACCTGCAGCACTTTCTTACACGTCTGCGGCACCAAGCGCTGCCATGCTCCAGGCAATGAGTGAAGTGGTGGTGGTGGGGGGCTCCAAATCTGTCAGTTCTTATCCCCTCAGAGCGCGTTCAGACAGGAAATCACAGCTGATCACGTCTTTTCTTGTATACAAGGTGTATCTCGTCTTGTGCTTGAAGTCTATCGAAGGATAAATAAATCACACACGTCTCCTCAGATCCAGTTCGTTCCACATCCACACATCAGCCAAGGTTTTTCAGGAAGCAATCACTTTGTCTAAACACAAACACCCAATCAGGTCTGAACGCTCTTCCTGCTGCCTGATCTGAGCCTCACATTCATCTGGAGATTAGAAAGTAGTTCCTCCGCACACTCTCAGAGTAAACGCTGGCGGCTGGTAAAACTTCAGTGCTTCACTGTGACACACCTGACAGCCCACAAACCTCACGCAGCAGCAAAACTCTAACCACATATGTGAAGGGGCCACAGACTGGAAAACTGATTCATTTTCAAATAAAAGATTTTGATCTAGTATATAATGGAGCTGCACATTACTGATATCGCCAAAGGCTGCAATATGCAAATGAGGCTCAAACCAATCAAGTGTTTTCTACAGGCTGACCAATGACAGGCGAGCATTACTGGGTGTTTGGAATCAAGGCATTCATGTAATTCAATAAGTCAAATTATTATTTCATTACTTAAACTACTAAAGAAACTGAGATTCACCGCTGTATTTTTTAAGGGTCCATATATTTTCCTTCTGTTTCATTTTGTCATGTTTGTGTGGGTTTGTGTACTGATAATATAAATCATAATTCAGTCTTACATGACCATTTTCCAGTCTCTTGTTTATCCCTTTAAAGTAGAAGACGCTATTTTTGTTACTGTGCCTTTAAAGGGGACATATTATTAAAAACTCACATTTTGCATCCTTTTGTATTTCCATTTGGGTCTCTACTGCTCCTATAAACACTCCAAGCGCAAAAAAAACATCCATCAGTTTTCTGTCAATTGAAAGATTTTAGTGTCAGGAATCCTATGCTTCTATGAGCCGTTTGGACATCAGGAGAAGGAAATTTGCATAGAACCACCCTGCATCTGTCGAACCCCCTCATCTGTTAAACAGGGGTCAGTTCAAGATAAAGAGAGAATAAATTATGACTGTTTTCAGAACAGAAACACACAAATGTCATAAATTAACAAAACACATAAAGGGAGTTACAGGACCTAAAATAATGGACCTTTTTCACCCTGTTAGTTTATGTCCTTGGCCATATTAAGCAAAAGCTGCTGAGTCTTATAACAATTCTTTGAAGTGTAGTGACTTTTGCTGGCTTCTGACATTGAGCTCTAAAGGAGTCATAAGTCTTCATTATATGGATCTGAGGTTTCACATATGAGCTGTTTTGGGATTTCAGTTCTCTCCAACACAATGTACTTGAATACAGTGTCACCATACCAGACATAACATAAAACATGGCTTAAAAATGTTGACCTATCCAGACCTGAGAACACTCTTTATATTCTGATGAGCACCGTGACTGACAGCCCTCAGTCCAAGCTGTGTGAGCCAGACTGAAGACACACGTGGGTCAGGACTGTCCAGTTTACATCGAAAGAGGAGAATTGTGGCATATTACACTGAACACTGTGAAGGACACACTTTATACATGTATACTGTGGGCCCAGAGGAGCAGGATTAACCTACTTTGAACGAAAACGGGGATTTTCGTTCCCAGAGGCTTGAGGAGTGTTACCACAGCACAGCGAAGGCAAATCTGTGCATTAATACTGTCTTTCACACTGGGTCTAAAACTATGCTTCTGCATGATATTTTTAATGAGAGCTAGCTCAACTTTCTGTTGTACTCTTGAGTTAAAAATTAGACTGATCAATAGGAGCCCTGCTGTCATGAGTGCAGTTCAGACAAATGGCAGAACTTGGAGATGAACAACAGACATGCAGAAGGTAAAGAAAATATAGAAGAATCACAGCTGGGAATTAAGCTGAGTACAGTAGTACAACACAGTGACTGCCTTTTCTTAGTCCGTACTGGAGTATCATAGTCTGTTCATGACAGCTCTGTGTTAGAATGGGGTGAACTCAGTGTGTGTGTGTGTGTGTGTGTGTTCATGTGTACTTTTCACCTGCAGTACTAAAAAAAGCTAAATAAATTAACCCCTGCTCCAGGAATTTCAAGGGTGTTGAATATCACACCTTCTCTATTTATTTATTTATTTGTTTGTTTATTATCATTTTTTCTGCCTGATTTATCTCCTCCACTAACCAAGTATACCCAACCATGCACTACCACCAACACTGGCTGAAGGTGAGAGAATGCTTCCTCAGTCATGTGATACTCCACCAGTTTAACACACTTGGAGGAGAACAATGATCCCCATTTCTGTTACATTCATGTTTTATCCCAGCCAGTCTATGTGGACCTTTTTTTATTTACTATTACTATTGCTTTTGTTTGGTAGCATCAACTGAAAAGTCACTAGAAGTGTTTACACATGTGGCAATTTTACTTAACTTTCAGTTTTCTGATATATATATATCACGAGAGCACTGACCTTTCGTATCTGAAAAATGGTCTTAGCTACCAAAACTTTGGAGTTAAGACCATCTAAGATAAGACCTATTGGTGCAACCAGCCCCTGGAGGTGTAAGATGCATGCAAAAGCAATACTCAGCATGCAGTTCTCTCACTGAAAACAACTGGAAAAGGTGCCCCAGTGCACAGCGCGAGCCCCGCCTGAGTCATAGTGTTATGCTATCACTAGACAACTGGCCAGCTCTGAGGCTGCAGGCAGACACGTCTTGCTAGTCTTGACTTGATCGTTATCAACATCTCAGCCACTGCAGTGCGTGGCAGTCAACTCTTAGTGGGTCAACACTGTCACTAGTGCTAGACCTCAACCTCATTTTCAGCGTGCAGGTCTCGGTGCACGCCCTGGCTCTCGGCACTTCCCGGAGCCGCGGCAGGGACCCGGCCTCGCGGAGGTCCTTCCAGTGAGAGGAGTTCCTCTCCCAGGTTACTTCCACATGGATAGAGCTCTGAAGAGGCTCCTTTTGTGTCCTCTGTACTCCTCATTACTCTGCGGTCACGTGACCACCGTTTCCATGGCAGACGTTGCCGTGGTGAGGCAGAGCCCGCATTCAGACCATTAGGGCTCGAGCCATTAACCGCTTGCTGGGGCGCGGCTTCTTCTGCAGGGCTGCGGAAAAAGGTCGCTTCCAGTTTCAAGAGTCAGTTAAGAGTCAGTTTTAAAGATGACAGTATGTTGTTCAGTGTACACACGAGAAAATCTCTCAGAGAGTTACTTAACAACCACACACAGTCCAAACCAATCGGGTGAGGACTTGGGGATGCAGTCTGCATGGTGATAACTGGTGCAGGATACACTTTCATCACTTGGTAACTACTTTAGCCACAGATTCTCATTTCACTTCTTTCCTTCTTGTGGTTCCCTCTGTGTCATTCTCTGTATCTATGATTCTCAAGGCTTGACTCAGGTGCACCTCAAAATATTGTCTATTCCTACCCTTGTTACTACTAACGGGATTTAAAGTGGATCTCCTTCAGAGTGGGTCAGTGATGGTTGTAGAGAAACTTGCAGACACAAGTTTCACAGAGGTGGTGATGGGAACCAGGCGTCCGGCCTCTCCTGAGCCTAGAGGCAGACACATCTTTGGAGTCTGGCAGTGCAAATCTACTAATTTTCTTTAGGCCCAATCCCTTTGCTTATTTTTACCCATAACCCTTGCTTTTAAGTGTCCTCTTGCCTCTTAGAACTAAGAAACAAGCGGCAGTGTTTGAAATGGGACCACCCTTCAAGAACCCGATTTCATAATTTGGTGGCTTTTACAACAGGCTTTTGCTGGACGACTCCAAGATGCCAGCTTCAGATTTGGTGATCTGTCTTGTGTAGACTATTAATATTAGACCAGTAATGAAGTTCAGCATCTGCAGTGAAATCAGCAAAAACGATGTGGTATTTGCTCTCTAGCTACCAACACATCACCATAGCTGATTACTATTTTTCATGCTTGTTAGGAAGAAAAGGACCATAATTCCATCCATCCATCCACTTTATGAACCACTTTTCCTAACCAGGGTCACAAGGGCACATAACACATTGAAACACAATACAATGGTGATCGTAATTTTAAAGTCTTTAAAAACATACAAAAGATTTATAAAAGATTTCTCTGGGTTTATTTGGTCGCTTGTGTAGCCAAGGCTTTCTGAGAGATTTCTTCTAACACTCAGTTTGGAATGTGCCTCTGAAAAATCTCTGTTTAGAGGCCAAGTAGCCCCAAGACCTCACCCTACCCCTCAATCCCAGCAAAACTGGGACACCCTACCCCTGGGCGTGAATGCCTAATGGGTAGGGCTAAGTGATCAAGACACCATTATAAATGGCTTTAAAAGAACACGTTTTTGAAACGGTCATAAAACAATGTCACATTGGAATCATGCGGTGTGTTCACAACCCATTCAAGTAATAACTTTCTGTTATTTTTATAAACATTAAACTCTTTAGACGTCAGGTTCCATTCACCACCACTGAACAAATTTGACTTGGTACGTTTCTCTAGAATGGGATCTCTCACATCAAACCACTCTAGACAACTTTGTTTACAACTTAATTATTCCGATTAAATTTCAGTGGAATTCCCCATTAAGAATAAATGGAAAGCTCTTAAAGGGAGCCTAGAATGAGAATGAGAAGCTCATGTTTGGTCTCAGCTACTGCAGTAGTTTTTTCATTTTTGGTTTGGTCAATAAAATAAACTGTGTCTAGAAGAAAAGGTCTGATCTTGGATTGTCCGTCTCTTTTGTTCCTGTTCCACTGCTTGATTCACTGACATTAAGTAAGCAAGGCCTCTACAAAGCATGGACAATGTGTTGATTTCTCTTTGTCTTTATGTAAATAAATGTGGAGAAAGGTCTCATTACATCCAAAAGAGCCCGAATGGAAGCCGTGCATGGTGACGGATAAACAGACGGTCGGAGGCAGAGGTGACCATGAAGAAATAAACTGACCACTGATTAGGAAGAACAAGGCACATATATACTTCACCTTGCTTTGATCATTATTACACCTTATCAACTCTCGATAAGGGAGATCAAATAAAGTGTGTGAGCTTTTGTCTGCACAGAACACAAACACACACACACACACACACACACACACACAAATCAACATTAACATCCATGAATAGGCTTACCCACCTCTCTACCACACCCTCAGAGCAGAAGGGAGACACTAGAAGTAAAGTGAGAGAGGGGGAGAGAGAGAGAGAGAGAGAGACAGAGAGGGAGAGAGAGAGAGAGAGAGAGACAGAGAGAGAGAGAGAGAGAGAGAACATTACCTCTAGAACGACGGAATGTTCTCCTATTCACACTGTTCTAAATGCTCCTTCCCATTAACACTGTTCTGCAATGTTCTTCCAAAATGATCTCCCTGATCTCCTCATTCACATTGTTGTACAATGAGCTCTGCTATGCACCGAGAGAGTGAACATGAGAAAATGTTCTCCTTCCTTGGCTTTGTTCTCCAATATCTTCCCAATTTACCATTCTAGAAAGTTCTTCTGGAATGTTCTCCCCATTCACCAAGTCCTAGAATGTTCTTCTAGAATGCTCTCGCCATTCTCACTGCTGTAGAGAGATCTCTGCTATGCACCGAGAGACAGAAAATCAGAAATTCTTTACCATTCTAGAATGTTTTTCTGGAAAGTTCTCTCCCATCCACACTGGATTATATGGCTTGTCATTTCTCATTAAAGTACATTATGAAGCCAACTTTGAGACACTGGGGTTTGTGGGAGGGTTTTGGGTCAGGAGACATGTAAATTATTTTTCTCCACATTTCTGAGTGAGATCTGATATGGCACAACTCTGATTTCTCAGGGAAGGCCTTTTCCACCTCAATGACTCTGAATGGGCATATCTGCTCTCTTCCTTTAAAAAAATGACTGCTGATTTTATCTAGACCACAATTACACACTCCTACCCACCCTTGACCATTTTAGTGTTTTTAATGATGCAAAACTCATGATCCAGCTAATCAGATCGTTAACAGAGCTGTAGTGGGCGAGTCAGAGCAGAAAAACTCTAAAACATGCAGGTCAGGCCTGACGTGGGTTATTTAAGCGAAAGATTTCATCAGGTCAAAAAATATTAAAGTAACTTGAGAAATTAAAGAAACTCGAGAATTCTGAGTGTGTCGTAATTCTGTATTCACAGAGTGAGGAGAAAGAGAGAGAGAGACATACAGAGAGAAAGAGAGAGAGAGAGAGCAGTAGGAGAGAGAGAGAGAAGAGTGTTTTTTTATGACCCTCCACTTTCTATCAGTCATTTCAGTTTATTCCAGAGACTTTTAAACCCAGCAGAGGACACACAACTGTCCTAAAATAAGGGCTGGATTAGTGCCTTGCCTGTGAATAACTAGGGTATACACACACACACACACACAGTGTGTGTGTAGATTTCGTGTCAGTACATGGATTAGCGGTACGTCACCGTGACGAGTTTGTGGAAACCTGGTCCAGGTTCACCAGTGAAACACAGAAATAGGACTTCAGGACAGATTTCATCACAAACCTCCCATAGAAATCAGCTCTAGCATGTAGCTCCTGCTGCTGTCCTCACTTAACCTCACCCAGACAGGAGCCGCCTGGGACTGGGGTTCTACACCTGGGACCCCTGGGACAGAGTCCAGCAGCTCCATAATGAATGGATGGACAATAAATGAATTAATCAACTAATACAAACAAGTGAGAAAAGAAGAAAGACAGATAGAGAGATAGAGAGAGAAAAAGAAAGAGACAGACAGACAGACAGACAGACAGACAGACAGACAGAAACACTGAGAAAAGAAAACTATATGGATGAGTTTATGGATGGATAAAAGCGAGTGATATATATATACAGACAGACAGAGATAGAGATAGATAAAAAGATGGATGGATGGATATAACTGTATCAAAATATAAAATTATTATTTGTGTCACTGGATTTTAAAAAAAAATGTGGATTTGATTTAAAGGGAAAGGTTCAGTACAATGAATTCTAACAAATAGGGGAAGTGTAGATGTGCATAACTCAAATTATTTTCATAACAAAACCTCTTATCTCCCAAACGGCAACTTTACATAAGCAGGATGAAATATCCTTCACTTTTAATGGAAGTTAATATACTTTTTCAGGTCATTTTGGAGCTTTTCTATTGCTCATTTATTTTTCCATACATTATAAATGCAAGTCATACTTTCAAATTATGCAAAATAGGGAAGAAAAAAAATGATTTGTTATGACATGCACATTTAATACAAAGGCTGATTAAAGCTGGATTTCCTCGCTGAACAAAATCATGATTAATATGGAGCTCCTGTCAGCTTCTTTATGTAATTTTAGTGTGTAAATGGAGGAAATGTGGGTTTTGGGGACTGAATGATGTTCATATTCCACAGCAATGGTGGACTTCCATTCATCTGGACAGCTATAGATTACTGAATGGGATTCAGGGCAAGCTGGGACAAAGTCACACACACACACACACACACACACACACACTAGCATTCAGTACATTCGATACAGTATTGAAGGGAGAAGCAGCTTAAACACACACACACACACACACAGACAAATACATACACATTAGCTTTCAGTACATTCAATACAGTATTGAAGTGGAACATAGCTTAAACATACAAACTCTCTCTCTCTCTGTCTCTCACACACACACACACACATACACACACTTTACATGGGCTTAATTTAATGGGCCACAAAAGCAATTTAATCAAAGGGATCCAGGTCTATATTAGGAGTCCAACACCACAGCTGCAGTGACATAGACCTGCTTTTTCAATTCATGGGTAAAGAAAGCAAACACACACTCATTACAAGCACACACCCCTCTGGACCAGGTCCCGTCAACACACACACACACACACACACACACACACACACACACACACACACACACACACACACACACACACACACAGGGACTCTAGCTCTAGCTGATGACTGAGTGTGAATGACCAGGGCTGATCACAGACAGACGGTTCTGATAAAACAGGGCCTCCGCCAGCAGTAACAGTCCTGGCCTTCTTTAAAAGAGCACACCACTGATCAAACAGCAATGAGCATTTTTCAATAATCAAATGTAACTTCACTGCACCCAGAAAAACCACAGACAACATATAAATAGCCTGAAAATGTATAATGACTTGATTTATTGATACTCCATAACCTCCTGCTCCAATCAAATTCTCTGCCATTTCTGATCAGAATGTGATTTTTTTATTCCACAAAATAAAACTTCATTTAAAAACAGGGATGGGAGTTTGGACAAGCAGCCCAATACGATAGTAATTATGAACGTATGACAGTGTGTATGTGTGTGTGCATGGTTGACTGAGTTATCTGCTGTGTTTTATAAGCTTCTGTGAAATCAATGACACATTCCCATAGTCTGAATCTGATATAACATCATGATGCTTCACAACATGTTTTTTAGACACAAATGTATTTCTTCTGCAGAAAAACAAACTGGTGTGAACAAAAAAAAAATTAGCATCAGAATCAGAAAATGTAATTGCTCAAGGAGGAAACTGCAAAATGCTTTAAAAAAAGGTACATACAATTTTTGTCAACGCTGTAGTGAAGGGTGGTATTACAGCTTCATGACGCCCACAAAAGCCAATTCATGACAACTGATATCAACATAAAGAAGTAGAAACGCAGCTGTCAGCTGTCATAAAGACTTTAGTTTGTCATTTCACTTGCTCAGATTTATAATAAATGACATTCATTAGAATAAGCCTTAACCAGTGACTGTGTAAGTTAATGTCAGCTGTCATTAAAGGATTATATAGGTGTCATGCAGCCTTATGGAAAGGAGATATATTAACTCACGATTAATCGCAGTCCTAAACATACTGTTTTTAATACTCTTATCAACGCAGGAGTAGACAAATATGTTTGCTTTGTGCAGATTTATGTTTATTAATGACAGTCAATACTGTCAACATCATTAAAAAAAAAATCTTACACATATACATATATACACACATAAAGCAGCTGCAAAGAGGGACCAACTCTTGTATCTGAGTGCAGTGTTATTAACACTAGAACGGCTGACAGCATCAACTGACATAATTTCATCAGGCTCAGAAACAGAACCAGAATCAGAATGGCGTCTATTGGCCTATTGGAGCAGCAGCTCTCTGTAAGAGACATATGGGTGAGGTGTAGGCACATGTACACACGTATCTTTACATGTTGGGTGTAACGGGCTCTGGGTCTAAAGTCCCCTGGACCCTTGCTGTGTCTGCCGGCAGGCTGCAGGACTGAACGCTCGAATGTACTGCAGCGTCCCATTACTTTTGTCCATATTCAATAGCTCAACGCTCGCATTCGGTGAAAATAATAAAAAAAAACTTTCAAAATAAAAGGATTTATAGAAACCTGCGTTAACCCGCGCCAAAATAATTGTCAGCGTTAAGTAAATAATGCGTTAACGCGATAATAACGCATAAACTTTCCCAGCCCTAATATATATACATATATATATATATATATATAAAATAAATCACTGTGAATAACTATAAAAATAACCTTGAGATCAATATTATTTCAACATAAGCTCTAAAATCCTCCATTTCTGGAATTCAGTCCCGTTTTCAGGCCCATTCCTAGAAGGCTGTGCCCTCCACTGCAGGTGAAGGGTGGGTCTAGCTCTCCATGGAACATTGTTATTCAGCAAGGAGACGCTAGCCGAGCTGGACAAAGCCCCAGTCAGCTCAGGGTCATGCAGTGACACACCGATTAGACCACCAGACAGCTTAGGGCAATCCACACTGATGCCATTTAATTGAGAGCTTGAGCCAAAACCACCAGCACAGGCAGCGCTCCATATGTAGCATACGCCGCACGTGTCATATGCTCGCGTGTGTTTGTGTATGTTTGTGTGTGTATGTGCAGTGTAAATAAAACAAACCAAATCCTCACTGCATGGAACAAAGAACACACACAAAGAGGTTCAGTCCTCTCCTGGTTACACACAGACTGAACTGAGCCTGCAGCAGGACTTTCTGAAGGATATTAACAATAAATTAGGCAGAACCAAACTTCCTCTCATGAAACAAATCTCATGAAACAAGGATTCATTATTCATGTGGGATTACTTCTACTGGTTCATTCATTAAGAAATATTTACACAATGTAAAGGGCGGTTAACGTGATCAAACGGTGTAAGGTAATGTTCTATAAAACCAGAAGAGCCTTAATGAATGTTGAAACACAATGGGTTGGATTCTTGGACATGTATTAAACCAAGTCTTGAGCTGAAATGACAATGTCAGTGGTATTTCAGCAGTAAAAATTATATTTCATGTAGGTTAAAGCTTAATCTGGGTCTAAGAAACTGGCTAAAATACTTAATAAAGTCTACACAGGGTGATCAGGCTGTTGGAGTACAGACCTAATTAACTTAAGCTAATTACCTAAAGAAAAAACTCACACTCACTCACACGCACGCACGCACGCACTCACGCACAAAAGATAAGATAAACCTTTATTAGTCCCACAAGTGGGAAATTTGCATGATCATGGCAGAAAGTGAACAGAAACAAAGAGCAGCAAAAATGAAAAACAACAGAATATAATAAAGTAGAATAAAAATACAAAGGATACTAGGAATATAAAAATATGATCAAATAAAAATATGTGCATGCGTATTGTAAAAATGTATACTTTACTGTGTGTAAACTATATATAAACTTAGATAAGTATGTATGTACACAGTGAGTATATGTATGTATGTAGCGGATAGATAAATAAATATATTAGAACGCTGATGACACACACACACACACACACACACACACACAAACACACAAACACACACAAAACTAGGTACACACAAAACAAAAAACAGTACTGATTCACCCAAAGAACTGCATTTTAAATGTGCTATATGCAAGAAATCTTTGTGAACATCACTGAAAGGGAGGAAACCAGCAGGTCCTCATAAATGCTCATATATTTGCCGGCCCAAACTGGATGTGTATGAATTAAATAGTCAAACTATATACCCTCTAAACACAGAAATCATTAAACACTGCTGTCACCACAATACAGCACCATGTATTTACTGATATGGAAACATTCAGTTGATCAGACTAATGGTACTTCAGCCAGGCTTTGGAGATGATCACGGGTTAAAAAAGCCCCAGGCATGTCCTGGAAGAGTAGGGCTTCACATCAGTGACACTGTGATCCCCAGATCAAGATCAAGATTAAAAAGAATTTGATGACGATTCACCAAATGGCACTGCAGACTACTCTTAACCCAGAACTGGCCCTCGGTACTTGGGCCCTACATCTCTTTGCTTAGATTTTATTTCAGTTTAAATGAATGAACCGATCATAAGATTCATGGCTAGTTTAGTGACGCTGGCCTGGATGAAGTGAGGATGATTACTGTGGTGTGGAGCGCGGGCGCTGCTTTGCTGGTTGGGAGGTGACCTGTTTTCAGGAGCAAACAGAGGGAACACTGAGGTCATTGTTTTTGCTTGGTCTCTCTGAGCTCCCACAAATGACCTCCTCCTTTAAAGGGTTCCCCAGCCTGAGCCCCTGCCGCCCACAGAACACACACACATTCACACAGCCAAACAGACTTCATCATTACTCCATTTCTTGCTCCAAACACAAATACCTCCACTGTTTGAAGCAAATCTAGGATCGACAGACACAAGATCTGGAAAATAATGTATACAACACCGACAACAAAGCCTGACTGTGGAGTTACAGGCCCATTCTAGCCATCAAAACCACAATATACGTCCAAAAGTATCCGCATGTGTGGCCTGATACAAAGCATGAGAGCCTGGACACTAGCTCATTGTCAAGGGAGCATCTGAGGTAGTGCGGCTGTTCCTCTAGACAGCTATGACTGGTGCAGCTGAACTAGAATGAGAAACCACAAAAAAGATGTTCAGCTTGGTGGTGCTGTCAAGCATCAGATGAAACGCTGGCAGTCAAGATGCTCTACGTAACCGGCCAATCCATTTTTATTAGGGATATTGTACCTTCTAAGGCAGTGGTCTCCAGCCTTTATCTCGTCACGGACCGGTTTAATATCAGAAACTATTTTTACGGCCCAGCCTTTAAGGAGTGCCAGATAAATATACATATACGTATTTATACAAATAAATGATGCGCATAAAAATGGGGATATTTTAAAAATATAATTATTGGGTATCTTTGAACTATAATAATAAACGTAAATCCAATGTGTACAGCTTTATTTCATAACAACGAGCCAACAACATAACACAGGTAAGTGAGTCATAGACTAAGGATATGCGGTCATTTTTCAAAATAAAACATCGTTTAAAATGGAAATACTGTAAGTTTTTTTTTTTGGTACCACATGACCCACAGCCCAGTACCGGTCTGCGGCCTGGGGATTGGGGGCCACTGTTCTAAGGGCTTGTTGTGATTAAACTCATCAGTAGATTTTAAATTCTCAGGTTTTTTGTAAAGTAAAGTGATTTTTGTAAAGTGGTCACTTAAAATCACGCGTGAACACACCACAGCGTAAAATTCTTTCTCTGTATTTAACCCATTCACCCACAGGGGGCACCGGGGAGCAGTGTGTGGGGGCGCTACCTTGCTCAAGTGTACCTGATGACATTAGCAGCACTAGGATTCAAACCCACAACCTTCTGATTGTAGGGGCAACCACTAGGCCACCAGCTGCCCCAGAGTACTCTGCGTCGTCTGGGAATCGAACCCAGGTCAAATGCTTGGAAGGCAGCTATGCTAACCATTATTCCACCAATGCTTGGAAAGTTCAATACTGAATTAAACCAAGCAGGGCACAAAAATTCCCTTTGTATGACTAAACGTTGTAGCACCAGTGCTAGCAGTTAATATTATATTTAATATTCAGAATACATCACTTATTATTTTTAAATATCGCTTTGTACTGTACTGAGTACTGTACATCACATTTCATTTCAGTTACATTTTCTCCAAAATACAGTGACAATATGCAAAGAACATCACAAACTGGAATGAAGTCTTCTGAACTCTACCTCTGGGAGTGAAGGTCTCACTGCCTGTTAGTGTGAACATCACAGCAGGACGGGTTTAAGATCTAATCTTAGTAATAGCAATGGCAGCATAGCGGCCTCCTAGACGTCCATCCTGGTGATTAGAGGAACCTCAGGCCTGCTAATGTGACATGAAGGACCACATGCTAGGGCCTGCTGTCACTACTACCAAACACTCTCACGACAAGAGACCCTCCAGAGTCGAGCTATAAACTTCTCCATGCTTTAAGGCCACTTGGGACGTTTAGCAACACGTCAGTCTTAGCATTATCTTCCATCAGCCTTCCAATTCTCAACATCTGGTCACTTCTACTGACCTCCTGAATGCAACTGACCTCCTGAATGCAACTGACCTTAAAGAAGCCACATTTTTATTTTTATTTTATATCTACTCCCACAGGAAATTACTTGAGTCCAATACATTTAACCATTCATCAAGTGAAGCAGTGGGCAGCCGTCAATGGCAACCGTGGAGCAGTGTGTGGGGACGGAATCTTGCTCAAGGGTACATCAGTGGAGTCACTAGCAGTCCTGGGATTCAAACCCATGACCTTCTGAATGTATGGGCAACTCCCTACCACCACGCCACCAACTTCTCCAATTTATTCCCTTCTAAAGTTGTCTTAATAATGTGTGGTTTGATGTAACAATTTTTCAATCTCCCTGTATCCCTTAATATTAAACAGGCTGTTTTTTTTCACTGTGACCTTAAGACAGCTATATGTAAACGACCCCTCTTCTGATTGGTTGTCCTCATTCACAAAGGATTCAGGGTTGAAATGTGCAGGAAAAACTGTTACATTCAGACTGAAGTCCTCAAGGATTTGAGCCTATTCTTTCAGATGTGCCTTTGGAGGGCTGCGACGATTTATTCCTTCCTAACAGCCAGTAACAGCGTTTAACTCTTCACCCCACATCATCCAATCCTGTAACTTACAGAGTTATGGCAGGAACAACAGTCCACATCACTTCAGAACATAAGAGTGAGATCAACTGCTGCATGGAGTTCATGGCTGTGGCATCACAACCATGTAGAGCGGACCAATATGGCAAAAATGTAGCATCACAACACTTCATGATACAAAATATGCCCTACTGTAATCGGTGCTCGGTAAGTTTGAGAAACTGAAAGAGACAAAACATAATCAGCAGTGCCACATTTCCAAAAATCAGAAAAAAGTAGAATACAGTTTATTAATATGCCTAGATTTTTATTACATGTATCGCACACTATCCTACTCTGAATCCGAATTAACAGCTCTCTGTAACATGTGACACTGTGTGACAGAACTCATCACAATAATAATAAATATCAATTAACTACGCCTCACTACAACCTTCAAAATTAGATGCTTTTACAGCTTAATCTCTCTATTTGAGTAACGACTGGAGAGTAAATGTGGAAGGACAGACGAGTGAAAGATGTGCTGTTACATTTAAAAAAGCAACAAAAATAAATTAATCAGTTTTCAAACAATATTGGCTTTTAAAAATTTAAATCAGCCTCAGCAGGTGAGTGCCTCGTTCTATCAAAGCATAACAGTGTAAAATTCCATTTAATGCAGTGTCACGTTGTAACATTTAATCTGACCACAACCGAGACCAGTCCAGCTCTTTAGGCTTGGGCCCACTGTGTATGGGAATGAACTAGAGGTGTGAACCTTCACAGGCCCCACGATTCGATTCAATTACGATTATCATGTCAACGATTCGATTCGATATCTCGATGCATCTCATCAATTTTATACATTACTTTACATTTTTATGTTTTCAAATACAAGCAGTGAGATGTAAGCTCCCGTTTTTATTCAACAAA
>JBBPCY010110478.1:0-19025 GCA_037974405.1 Brachyalestes nurse | reverse complement strand
TATGGTGCACAGCACTGAGGGTGTACTCACACTAGGCAGTTTGACTCGGGCACGGTTCGCATGTAGAGTGAGCGCTATCCACAAAGTTACCAGAGCGATGGACTTCAATGCGTTCAGCGAGAGCGCCGCTCTTCCTGTTTATCCTGAAGCCGTCACAAGTGAGCTCCGGCATGAATGCTGAAACGCTATGTGAGTGCAGGCCAGAGGGGGAGTGGAGAGGGAGGACTCCGGTTCACTGCAACCATGCCTAGTGTGAGTGAACCCTGAATGAGTTCTCTTTGCACCTAGATGCTCCCAGAGATAGGGACACTTAAGTCGCATAAACAAAGACTTATGACTTGACTTTAGACTTGAGTCATAACTCGTAAACAATGTTCATTTCATGGAATTATTTATTAATATCTCGCAATCTTTCCAACGTTTTCCATAATAACCCCCCGAAAATCGTTCACCTCGCCGCGGTGTCTGATTAATTTAGTCCAGTATGGGCAAAGATGTGGATCCGTTCCACACCCCCCCCCAAATCGTTCACCTCCACCTTCGTAATGCCTTGGTGTCTGTCGACACTAGTTGGATTATGGAAATTCTTCCCAAACTAGGAGCAAATATAAATTCATTCCCCCGTGTGAATGCGCTGGTGTCTTTGGAGACCAATCTGGTGACTAAAACTCTTTCCACACTCTGTACAGTGATACGGCTTCACTCCTGTGTGAATGCGCTGGTGTGTTTGGAGACTATTCTGGTGACTAAAACTCTTTCCACACTCTGTACAGTGATACAGCTTTTCTCCTGTGTGAATGCGCTGGTGTGTTTGGAGACTATCCAGGCGACAAACTCTTTCCACACTCTGTACAGTGATATGGCTTTTCTCCTTTGTGAATGCACTGGTGTCCTTTCAAATGGCATGTTTCCTTGAAGTCCATTCCACACTCTGTAAAGTACTTAATTAATAAAATAAAAAATGTATACTTCAGTGTTGAATCTAAGAGGAATATTCCATGACATGTTACATTTAAATAAAAGTTCAATAAAAATCATTTTTTGTAAACTTAAATTATATATCATAGGTCAATACTTCATTGTTATTTACTTATAGCCAACCAATTTCCCTTTATATGTGTGTCAATATTAAAGTCAGGCCATGTCAAAGTGTAAAAGCATAGAACAAAATAAAAAAATGTATTCATAAGTTTAATGTTTGTGTTTCCATAACAGATGCTTTTACAAAATTAACCCAGAAAGGGGCTCCAAGGTGGAGAAAGGAGCAAAAAGACAAGCTGTGAATTCAAAAGTTCTGTCTCTTCTTTCAAAAATAGCTGACTTTGAGTGGAGGGAGTAGCATAGGTTGCACTCACAATGCGATCTCTGGACATTGTAAATAACAAAAGTGAATATACTTCTTTTGTTCTGCACAAGGCTTTTGCCAGTATATGTAAGCATGTTTCTGTGCTTGGTGTTTTTGAGCTTGTTTGAACATGTTAACACATTTGAAGACAGTTAATGTCAGTTTTAATGTTTTTGAAAGTTGTTATTAAACAGGACATAACTGAATATCTGTGTAATATATCATTAATTTTCCCCAAAACATGTACTTTTCTATCAGTATGCTACCAATACAACAAAATGCATTGCATTTTATTGGTAGCTCAGCATTTGCATGTTTATGCACACAAGAAGAATTTTGCCATCTTTTAAAAACTTTATGCTGCCTTTATATATGTAAAAACCTACTTAATTTGGTAGTATATTTTATATTAAAAAGCATTTTATTACCATCATATTACAGTGATCTATTTTAAAACTGCTACAAACTTTAATTAGTATTTTTATCATGGAATTCTTTAAATCCCAAATACGTTTTTAGTATTTTTCCAGTGATTATCTGGTTTTTTACTAGCTTAAATCTGAATATTAACAATTTATTTGTGGTACAAAGACAACAATTTTCTCAAAATATGCTACATTTTTATTTTACATGAATTATTTGCTTTCACAGTACTGGAAAGAAATGGCATTTAATATTTTTTTTACTGTTATTAAATGTACAATGATTCAGTGTTTTATTTATTGATTTTTTTCTGGCACCCCTGCTACCAGAATTTCTGTTTTTTACGATTTTTTTTGTGCTCAACTTGAGCTGACACAGAGAGGAGAGAAAGACACATTTTAGTTGTGTCCTTAGGTTTTCACTCATTCCTGTTACTTTATTATTTTTCTTTAAAAAAATTAAGATAAACCACTGTTTTCCAAATATGTTTGGTCCATCATTTATCCATTTATTTAATCAATTACATTAAAAAAATAATCAATTTCAGATTTGGGTTTTCTTAAATAGATAAAAATGGCTTTGCATCTTTAAAAAATCGATCATTTGAACATGTAGTCAACCATCTCTTTAAAATAAACATTTTCTTGAGGGAACTTCAAAGGAATTAGTTGACATGCTTTTAAACTTGCTTTTTAAATGTCACATGAGTTTTGGTAACAGGACTGACAAAAATGTAACCAATTTGTAAAATGGCAAAAGATTAAATAAAGCTGCCTGAGATTGACCTATACCTATTTTGAATAGTTAAATATATATATATATGTTATTAGATTAGATTAGTTGAAAAAAGATTAAGAAAAAGAAAATTAAGTTTAAGGAAGAGTTACAACAAGCAAATGTCATACATTCAAGGTAAACCCGTCTTTTAACTTAAATTCCAACTCAGAAGGTTGTATGACAAAAGTATAAAACCTGATCTACATGGGCAAAAAATACAAATAAGAGCTTGTTGGAAAGGTCTTCTGGAGATCTACAGAACTGTGGGACTTTTGAAGTGTCTGAGTGCTTTCCCCATCAAGATATGCAACTCGGAAAGTCACGGGACAAAAGTATTGGGATCCCCTGGCAAGGTCCCTTTGTGTGAAAAAAGTAACATTTATTTTCACTCCATCTTGTGGCGAGCTTCCTTTATTTTTAAAAGTCTTTTGGGATTTTTTTCTGACACTGTATATGGTAACAGGGATTTATCTCAATTTTAGATGGATTTTACTATTTAAAATCAAATTTAGATTCAGATTTACTCATCCAGCCCATTCTCGGGCTATTCCCAAAAAGTATGATTAACCCTCTGGGCCTCCTGTGGGACATTTTTGTCCACTTTCTTTTTTTGACCATTTTAGCGGTGTTAATGCATACGGAATTAAACTTCCTAAGGATCTGGAGTTATTTCAGGTCTGTACATTTTTAAATTCAACTCAGTCAATATATCAATAATATACTACATACATACAATTGTAACACTTGACCCCTTTGTGGACACTTTTGTCCAATTAAAACCTATGAAAACACATTTTTAAAATTCCTTGTTATTTACACAGTTAATACAATCATACAAATTCGGTTAAAACGTTTTCATTCTAACCTCAACACTTGAAAAATGTAGTTTTTAGTGTTTACTTCCAGATTTGTTCCATTTTTGGACCCAGCAGCACTGAGAATAGAGACAATGGCCATTTTTGAGCAAACAAACTGGTATTCGAAGGACTTAAAGAAAAATCAAGGGAATAGATATTTGATACTCATGGCAAGAACTGGTGTTACAAACTTTATGTAGTAAAAATAGCATATAACTATATATAAAAATATATATCTAAATATATGGCCATTATATCAAATATTATAATATTCTGCGCTTGGCCAAAAATGGAAGAAAACACTAAAAAACACTAAAAACTACATTGTTCAAGGGTTTAGAATGAAAGCATTTTAACCTAATTTGTATGATTTAACAGTGTAAATATGAGATTTAAAAATGTAGTTTTCATGGATTTCAATCAGCTAAAAGTGTCCACGAGGGCGCAGAATGGATAGTAAAAATGAGGAGGGCCAGAGGATTAAAACAGTTAACCAGGGTAATTTTTATTTTATTTGGAGGAAGAAATACATTGTCTTGCAAATTAAATTAATCTCATAAATTATTTTAATCATACCTGCAGTGAGACTGCAGAGAGAATGTGATTTTGATCCTAGGAATAATACCTTAAAGTTTTTTTTAAAGCATTATCCTGGTTTCATTGTTATGGATTTTGCACATGTACATTTCACAAGTCCTGATCTATAAACATATTCTCTCCATATCCCACCTGGAATAGAAGATATACTGAAAAAGAAAAGGTTGTTCTGTACTAAAGCAATGGATGGAGATGTTGAATATGGTTTACTGAAAATCTAATGAATTACAGAGGCTGGATACTGTACATATGGGTGGTAACATTGTGTACTGTCCTAATTGTAAACATCTTTTTAAAAAGGCTTAATGTGCTCTTATTACAAAATCAGGTTTGACAGTAATGCCTTATATGTTACATATAGCACGTCTTAATATCAAGTAAAGTATCTTACAAATATTCTACACATACATTCCTCTCTCAATGACAGATTTTAATGACCCCAAATTCATATTTTCCCACCAACACCTTGGAGATATGGGGCCTCTGCTCTTTTATGTTTAAATCATAAAACAAACATGTACAGTCATTAAAAAATAATTATACAGGAATACAAATCACACAACAAAGAACGTTGAATTGTGTCCATAACACAAAGTATATTACAGTACTACATATCCTTTTAATGCTAATTCATGCTCTATTCTATGCAAGCCACAACCTGTATTGGCCCCCTCCTACACTTTGAAGATTGTAGCCTTGAATAGCTGGTCACTAAACAACAAAGCACTTTTAGTCAATGATCTTATTACATACAAGACTGATTTTATGCTATTGACTGAAACTGGGTTAGATGACAGCTGCAGTGCATCAGTTCTTAATGAAACAGCTCCCCCGAACTTTTTTTAATATATTTTTTAATATATCTCGTGTGGGCAGGAAAGGTGGTGGTGTTAGCGTGTTATCTAGAGATAAATTCCAATGCAAGCAGTCATCATTGGGTGAATTTAGTTCTTTTGAAAATCTCTGTACTACCATAAAATGCTTACTGAGAATTCTGTTTATGACAGGCCACCAAAGCACAGTCCTAATTTTATTGATGAATTTACTGATCTGCTGTCAGTAATTTCTACTGATTTTGACTCCTTTATTGTTGCGGGTGATTTTAATATCCATATTGACATTCCTAATAACAGTACTGCCAAAGAAATTGCTGCCATTTTTGACACTTTTGAAGTCAATCAGCATGTGACCGGCCCCACTCATACCCAAGGTCACACACTGGACCTGGTTATCAGTAAAGTTCTCAGTGTTACTTATGTGAATGACGTGGCTCTGTCAGACCATAACTGTTTTCTTTAACGTGTCAATTCACCCTATCATCCAAACTAGCTCTAGAACTGTCAAAAAGAGCCTTTTTAGAGAGTGAAGGAAAGCAGAGCACCACTGGAGGCAAACTAAACTCCAAGTTGATTGACATTTTCAAAGAGAGACTCCACAGATGCAGCCTTGAGTTGGCCAGAGCATAAAGGGCATATTTTTTAATATCATCAACAAGAACACTAAGAACACTCGTACTCTCTTTGCCACAGTAGAGAGGCTAACAAATCCCCAGGTGCAGTTACCAAAGTTACCATTTTCAAAAGGTTACCAGATACTCAGTTTCAAAATGCAACGAATTTGCATCTTTTTTTTAACCACAAAATAGAAAATATTAGACATAACCTTGGATCTTGTGGGCGCTAAAAACACATACATATCACAAAATGAAGAATAAAATGTGGTCGAAGAAGATTCAGCTTACCAATGGCTTTATTATCAAAAATAACAGCTTTTGTGGTCCACGAGAGCACACGGATCAGGTGCCACTCTACCCACACACAGTCTCTTTCACATTTTTATAGTCTTTAGACCCCCCTTCCTGCTGGGTGCCTTCTCAGGCAATCAGACAAGATTGCATTTTCAAAATCTCCCCCTCCTTGCTTCCTGTCCTCACTTTAGGACAACTGTTACTCTTTAACAGAAAAACCATCTGGTAAATTACCCTCTCCTTATCAGACAAGGGTGTAAGGGGGTAATCCTTTACGACTCGAGACTTCCTCAGTCTTTATGGTCACCAAATGGGAGTCAAATAGTTAATGTTCACACCAGGTGACCCCATCTCTAACAGACCCCCTTCTTCTGAGTTAACATTTAATGGAAGCCAAGAACAGACCTAATATGTCACTACTTCATTACTAAAATCTACTATAGAAGGGCCCTGAGAGTGTGTACATGTAAGTGCGAGTGAGTGAGCGAGAGAGGAATGTGTGTGTACATGTGTGTGTAAGTGTCAGGTGTCGAGCAGCAAGAGGTTTTTATTTTAGAAGTATGTAAGAGTTGAGGATTGGATATGATTGGAGTTAGTCTAAAACTATATGTCGGTTGGTTGTGATATGGTATGAAGTAATTGTTCTGTCTTTTTTCCTTTAGGCAATTGACAGAAGCAAATGAGAGGTTATGTCTGAGTATTTGAGTGTCTATAATTGTGTGAATGAGTGATGAGTTGGTATATGGCTAGGAAATAACTGAGGTAAGTGCAAAATAAAAGTAGGTACATCTAAATATATTAAATAAGCAAATTAACAATAATCAAGTGATCGTAGAGCAATAAAATAATTCAACAAAATATAAAACAGATGATAAATATGATACAATGATACAATATATGTATAGGATATAAAATAAAACTGGCATTAGAGTTAAAAATTAGTATTAAAGAAAATATGTAATAACATTAAGAATAAAATAAAGAACAGGATCAACTAGAAAGTAATATGCTAATTCTGAGGGAAAATTATTAGAGATAATGCCTGTGAATAAATTATGTAAAGAAAAGTCATTATTAAAAGTGAAAATTATAAAGTGTATTAAGAGGAGAAATAAAATTATCAGAGGGGGGGGTGTTGTAATTTTAATTTGGAAGATACAAAAGTATTGAGAAGTATAAGTTGAATTTGGGGGGAAACTTGAGATAGGAGGACAGGTGTGGAATGAGGACTGAGACAGACATAGCTGCTTGCAGTGTAATTTGAGGAAGACTGTAAAATGGAGCCAATTTATCTAAATTTAAAATGTTTTAGTAAAAGGGAGAGACACAATTAGAGAAAATAAGCGAATAGGAAGAATACAGTTTAGATAGGAAGAGAACGTGAATAAAAGAATTCATATGGTCTAATGCAGTCGCCAAAAAAAAATGGAAGAGACTGAGTATGTAGACCCAAGCTTTGTTGACCTGAGCTCTGTTGTTGAAAATCGGGCCTACTTAATTTGCGAGGGAATCCTTACTGATGAGTACTGGACATGCAAAAGACATTTGAACATTTCCTGACTTTGAAGAAAAAGCAAGGAAAAGGAAGACTCACCAAGATGTCATGGCTATGAGCAGAGTGGGGGCTACAGGACTGAGAGTGTCAAAAAGAGGACTCAACTGCAGTGACAAAGACCAGCTACAGATGTCAATCACAGCAAAACCTGCAAGGTCAGCAGAAGAGCTGATCTACAGGACTTCCTTTGCCAGTGGGGAAGAGAGGACAAGAATGAAGACTCCAGAGAAAATGTGTACAGGGGAACATCTAAAGAGCTATTTGGACGTTCAGGGGGAGACCTGGCTGCGAAGGAAGGTTGGCCTGGTTGATGCTGTGCAGGACTGGGGTCAACAAAAGAATTCCATTGTCAAGCTTAAACTCAGTGCAACTGTGGCTGCAGATTAAGGTAAATGATAAATGTATTTATGTTAATGGATACTAGAGCATATTACATATGCTTAAATTCAAATTATATAGTTGGTCTCTCCATGTTTATTATAAGAACATTTATGAAATTAATACCAGTAATGGCTCAAGGTTAACTGGTAATATAAAAGAGAATAAGTAATATGTCTGTTTCAGTGTTCAGTGGGAATAGACTCCTGTGAAGTAAGCTCTGCTTCACCGATAGAAAGTAAACTAAAAGCTTGAAAATATCCTAGAGATACTTTAAAAAGCTAAAGAGTAAAACAAGCGAGCATAGCCTGCATTCTTCAGCATCGCCATAAATAAACTGGCAAGGTATTCAGTTATTTGTGCGCATGAGGAAAGCAAGATTGTTACACAGTGGTCCTATAGTGTTTGGGTGGATTATTTAGTTAAGTTCTAAGTTAAACAGAATCAGTTCACAGTATGTTAATGGTCTAAGTATATATTCCTCAGAAGTAAAATAGAATTAATAATTATAATTAGTATCTGAGGGGGGTCTAAAAAATTGTTCGGGAAATCAAAAATATTGTTAACAAAAGATAAATAATCTAGAGAGGCTGGTAGCATTAAAAGTACATCTAAATTAGAGAATTCTGGGTAATTTGTATGGTGTTGTCACTTCTAAATTATTGTAATACATAGATGAGTAGTATTCATGCATTGTGACAGGAAAATAGTGTGGCTAAATGTGACCATCATGTGTCGCGGGAATGGAGTGAACTGGGAGTATTCAGTAGTAAATTATTTTGATGATAAGATTATAAAGGTGATTGAGAAGGGTAAATTTGTGTTGATGCCAATAAGGAGTTTGCAAAGGTCATTCTTGCTGTATATCCTGATGTGACTTGTAAGAGATGTATAACAGTTAATCCAGCAGAACTATTGTTGTTTCAGGCTGAAGGAAGCTCGTATGACTGTATGACTGAATTGCAGCATTTTTTCAAAGAGCGGTCTGACCTAGAATCTCCATTGAGGTAGAATCAGAGTGACTTCTTTGGTTGACGAGTCTTGTTTCAGGAGTCATGCTGGAGGAATTCATGCTGACTATGCAATGGGAAAGAGTTGGTGAAACTGTGAAATTTGTGATTGAGGTAAATGACTGAGTGCACATGCAGGAAGAGGTGGCAACAGGGGAAAATTGGAGTGAAAATTCAAAACCTGAAGGAAATGGGGCATGAAAGGAGCATGAAGAAAGCATGAGAATTGTTAATTGGATCAACTATATGCTAATACTACTAATACTAATCACTAAGTTGCATGGGTTGGAGAATATACAAGAGAAGGAGGTCCGCAGACTTGTGGTTATTTGTGGAAATGATAAATGGTCCACAACGACCCTATCTAAAGAGCCCCTTGAGAGCAGCAGAAAGTGTTCCAGGCCTGGTATAAGTGGTAAGAAAGACACCTGAAGCAATACACATGAAAGAATATTGTTTAGAGCTGCTGTAATTTGTGGTGTAGTTTCCAGAAGTCTGTTATTCAGGGAGCAGTTGAGAAGAGCCCAGCAGTTTTTGAGGGAACTCCTCATGACCATGGGGAATTATTAGCCGTGAGAGACGAGGGGGACGAAAGAGGTCAACATAGCAGGAGGCCAAGAGTGTGCAGGACCATGTACATCAAAGATGACGTGTTGGGGAAAGAGCAAGAGAAACGCCTGAGACATTAGTAGGCAGAACAATAAAGACAACTGCTACTGGGACCCTTCAGAGTGGGGACTGTTGAACACCCACCATCAGGGGCCAAGCAGCTGAAGAGACCCACACCAAAGAGCAACTGATCACCAAATGCCTAATGTTGTTATTTATGTTGATTTTAAGTTTTGGATACTCTTCTAGTAAACTTAGTATAAATTAGTAGGGGACTTCAGAGCTTTCGGCCCTCTCTAGGATTAACAGTGGGTTAAAATTAATCATGTCATTGTTTAAAAATAAATCAATTATTAGAATCAGGGGTTAAATAAATTCATAATTATAAAATGGGGAAAAATAAAACAGGGAACACTTCTTAGTAATTGTGTTCTAGTTGCGACTACACTGACAGCTAGAAATGGGTTGGAATTATTAGAATATTGTGTTTCAGGCATTTAACTGCGTAATATAGTTAATATACTAAGTGCTGTTAGTTATCATAATAAGGAAAGCATTCTTACAATGTGGCTTATAACAAGTAATGTCACAGGACAAATTTACTATTAAAGATTAGCGGCTAATTATTAATTGTATATTTGGGGTATATTTAAATTAATAGTCAGTAAAGAAAGAGCAGTTGACAACTTTGTATTGATTCTGGTATGTAAAGAACATATATTTAGTCTAAAGTTAGTTAGTAAAACTTGGGAAAGCTTTATATGATCCATTGCTATTCATTGGAAAGGTAGTTTTGCCCATAAGTAAGGTTAATGTTTAATGTTAAGGAGCATAATTTACTTTTAAAATAATTAAGTAAGCACGGTATAGTAGGTGTGCACATACATCTAGCTAAACTGTAGTTCTTCAATCGTAGTCTTATGAATATTATATAATCTTCAATAGACATGTTTGCAGATATTGCTTCTGCTAAACATTTATTTAGTTCGAAATTGGCTGAGATCTTCTTGCGTACTCAAAAAGATCGGGTGGTTATTAATAATGTAAAAGTTAAGTATTATAGGGATAAATAGACATTTTCATAAATTGGGTTATAGTTTGGGACTAATACATATGATGTTATGGTAAGCTAATATTGCACTTGAGGGTAGAACAATGATTAAACAAATTGGGGTAAATGTGGAATAGCCTAATTTTTAGACTCTGAAAATAGTAGGGCATTTGTTTACAGAGCTAAATAAGAGGTCTGATTGGTATAATGTTGGGAATTACTTTGGGAAATGTATATGTTTTTGAGATCTTGAATTCTGTTAACTTTGATGTAACTTTCCGGACACCTCCTTAGTCATCTCCAAAAGAATAATGATTGAGAGTGTACTAAGCAGCTGCTGAGTTCCAGGCATCGGAATGATGCTATTGCAACTTTAAGAACGAAATAGGATAAGAATGGGTAGGATAAGAATTTTGCCTCTGAAAAAAACAACAACAAAAAAAAACTACAGCATACATGTCAAGAGGTTTTTGCTTATCCCTGGAACTTTTGAGTATGCTAGTTCACTATTCTTTTTTAAATGTTTTGATTATTTGGGTTTTTGGGGTGATTCCTTTTTCTTTCCATATCTACTATTGGTTGATGTGCTGTGATTTTCTCTTGTTAAGCGATCTTTCTTTAAATGTTCAACTCCGCCTGCTATAGTAAGTGTTTCTGCCTTATTCAGTCAGAAGAAGGGGGATTGTTTGAGAAATTTATAAGCAGATATGGGGTTAATATGGGGATAGTTTTCTCTTCCATTAGAGTTGTTCAGAACTGTATAACAGAGAAGGTGCTTCTGAACCAGAGTTTAAAGGGTTAAAGGACAGAAAGGCCCATACATAGGACATTTGAGAACAGCTGGTGGGCCAAGGCAGCTAGAGAAGTTGTTTTTGAAAGAGGGATGATATCGATAACCAGAGGAAAATATTTAAATATTTCTGCACTCTCACACCTGTTGAAAACTCAGCAGGAAAAGCACCTCCGAATAAGGGTAAGAGCGTTGAGCAGAAAACATATTGATAAGCAAAATATGATGGAGAGGATGGAGTTGACCCGTTCAAATAAGGAATGCTTTGGCAAGGAGCCAAAAATAAGAACAAAAAGAAGGTGTGTCTAAAGAGTAAAAACTTTATAAGCGGGCTTCTGAACTGTAACGAGAGGACACCTGATCATTGTCCTCACGGGGGACATGAAGCTGCCTTAATAAACAGCGTCGTCTTACTCTCCTGACTGTTGGTATTTAATTCTAACTTTAAATAAGTTCATGCTTAGATTCTGGTATTAATAATCATCGTCACTGTCCGTAAAAATAGTAACAGATATACCCTTAGCACGTTTGCACAAAGAAAAGAAAGACAGGATTAGTTAAGGGTTCATCCTTGAGATCAATCCGTGGGGAACACACCTGTTCCACAAGCGCCACACAATCATGTGGTTCGCCATCGCCCTCTGCAGGAACAAGAGTAGCCAGGTCAAGGTTAGAACATCGCTTCACAGTAACATTGGGCATGCATAAAAAAACACCGTTATAGCGCAGCCACCATGCAGAACACTGATGGCTGGTGGTGTGGTCCTGCAAAAGCAGAGAGACAGCATGAGGAACCAAAAGCGTTAATTCCCCATAGCCTACTAGACTGTGGGACGCGATCACAGCCTTTTCTGCTGCAGCCACGTTACTCAGACAAATAGGAGACCCAGACGCTACTTGGTCCAGCTTAAATGAGAAATACACAACCGGGCGCAAACAATCTACATGGTTTTGTAAAGGAACCGAGGTCATATGTCCCTTTTTCTCACACACAGTTTGTACAAAGGGTTTATGTGGATCTGGTAAGCCCAAGGTTGGAGCGGTGGACAGAGTAAGCTTTTTGGTCATAGCCCTCAGTGGGCCTTCTAGTTCTGAGTAGCTGGGTATGGACGTCCTGTAGTATGAACACATTCTGAGAAAAGACCCCAACTGTTTGTGTGTTTGTGGTTTTAGAATGTGTAAAGTCGTCTCGATGCGCTTTTTCGAGAGTGATTTCTCAGCGCTGACCCAAAAACACCACTTCTTGTTGTACAAACTGTAATTTGGAAAGTTACACCTTATGACCGTTTTCTGCCAAATGATGCAGGAATTTTAGCATATTGGACCTGCACTGGTCCCTTGTTGGAGCCGCAATTAAAAGATCATCCACATATTGCAATAACACGCTGCCGGGCGAAAGTTATAGCGGGGCTAAAGAATCTCTGACGCAGAATTATAAATTGTGGGACTTTCACAATAGCCTTGACAGAGTTGGGTGAAAGTGTAAGGTTTTCCATCAAAATTGAAAGCAAACCAGTACTGGCTGTCCCTGTAAACAGGAACACTGAAAAAAGCTTTTGCGAGGTCCACTACGGAGAACCACACACTATTAGATGGAGTTTGTGACAGAATGGTATACGGATTAGGTACCATTGGTGCACGAGTTTGTACAGCTGAATTTACTGCTTGCAAGTCTTGAACAAATCACCATTCAGCAGGCTGTCCTTTATCCCTTATCTTTTTCACTGGGAATAAAGGAGTTCTCACTGGTGAATCTGTACAGTCAACAATCACCCCTTTTGCTTTGGGAGCCTCAAAAATAAGCCTAATGCTCTCAATAGCCTTATGTTTCAGAGGATATTGGGGTCTATGTGGTCTGAAATCAGACTTTGGAGTAATAGTTACAGGTTCTTGATAATGGCGCCTTTAGAAGAGATTCACTTGATAATAAAGGAATTAATAAATCAGATGAATTATTATTAATTCAATGAGCATAGATAACAGTTATCGCAGCCAATGAAGGGACCTCCTTTTAATGAAGAAGAACAGACTAAGACAACATTTATTTACACAAGATAACATGAAACACACAAACTAAGATGAATGAAATGATGGGATAAACGGTATGAAAGCTTACTGAAAGTTACTGAAAGTTCCTGAACACCAGCTCCTGACTCAGAGCAAAACACAGCCCAGCCTCTCCAGAACCATTTAAACATGTATAATTACCCTGCATCAGAATGGTCAAATAGAAAGAAGTGTTACTTATGAGTCGGTCCTGGGAACGAAGTGAAGTTCTTGGATGACGGTCCTGGACTGGAGAGATGGAGCTGGGAGTCAGGCCTTGGAGTCTTGAACTTGCAGGCAGAGGAGACGAAGAGAAGTCTTTGGAAGTTGAAGATGGTGCAGGTCTGGCGACGGGAAGCAGTGTGGAGTGGTTTGGTAGAGACATTCAAGTCTCTTTCTGTGCTCGAAGTCTGTGGTCAAGGGTCCCTCTTTTATTGTAGAGTGACCCACGCTGCTTGCCCCCTCCCTTCCACTTGGCCACTCCAATGAGAGGCCTCCCTCTTCCCCCTCACATCTGGTGTCGGGTGTGAGGTGGGGAGAGATCACTTTAATGACGGATGTGGGGCGGATTAAACTTTACACAGATATCAGGCAAGCATACATTTGGATGAACCTTCCACAAACTGTTACTTGATTCACAAATACATTCTAATACACCCATACTTCATTACACACACAGCTTTAAAAGCAAATAATAAGGTTTGGATATCATGTGATCACAGTTCCCTTTTAGCTACCAACCATTATGATTTCCTAAAAGCTTAGATACACATACATCCTCTCTTTGTTATACTATGAGACCTGGACAGTATCACATCGGGGTTACATACACATAAAAGAATAAAGCAAATACTTGTCAAAAGACAGAACCTTTATATAGTAGGGGATTTTAACAGAAAACCAGAAACGACAGGATACACAATGTATTTGAATCTCTTGTGGATAAGCAAAGGGGTCTGAGTGTGTTGGAATGTGTGAAAAACATCTGAGGGATCTGAAAGGGTGAACTGAGGATCTGTCCTCAGAGACCTTACTACCTGTCACAATAGTGATTACAAGTGACCACAGCACGCGACATATGACCTGGCCTTTTTGAGGTTTGTGCGGAACCCTTACGACCTGCCTCCCCTTCGTCAGGTGATCCTGGCCCACGACCTCAACCCTGGATCCCTTCTGCAATGCAAAAATTCTCTACTGACCTTGAGTCTAGTCTTTTTATTACAAAATTTGGGATTCCAGCGGTGGCGACCTCGCAGACTCGAACACCAAGTCCTCTTCTCAGAACGTGGAGGTTCGGGATCAGGTCGTTTGTTCTTGAGGTGATCAGCCCTTGGTAGTTCTGTCCCACGCAGGTCGGTCAAGCGAGGAATCCAAGATTCAAGATCAGAGAGACTTTTAAAATCAAACAAAGTTTATTATATTTGCCAGCAAATAGAGCAGTCCGACCCCCACACACCAAGTCAGTGTTCTGGGATAGGAGTGCTGCGCAAGATTCGTTTCATGGGCTTTTTATTGTCACTCCAGCATGATGTCATGCTGTCACTTCGGCCTTGATTACTGATCTCAGCTTTACACTTTAATACAATTATAAATAGAGAGACAGTACAGTGTTTATATTGATCAAACCCACAGACAAGCACTTGTTTCTCCTGGGGTTCAAACAATCTGCATACTGTGTTCAAACAAACCACACACTTTCCAAAACCACACACTGTTCAGACAAACCACACACTGTGTTCATACAAACCGCACACTGTGTTCAGACAAAACAGACACTGTGCTCAGATAAAAAACACTGTATTCAGACAAACCACACACTGTGTTCAGATAAAACACACAGTGTGTTCAGATAAAACACACACTGTGTTCAGATAAAACACACACTGTATTCAGACAAACTGCACACAGTGTTGGACTACACTGTGATCCTAGAACTGGCAGTTAAAAAATGGCAGTCTGTTGAGTTTAGTTGTGAATATGACTATGATTACAGTTATTAATTACTGTTTCGAATGGCAGTGTGTGCTTGCCTGTTGTTTTGTATTTATTTGTAAACCTTTTTTATATTGGGAAAATTGGGTATTGTGGGAGAACTAGGCTTAATCCTCTTCTGGAAAACTGACCCTAAGGGTTTGACCGAAGGAGTAAAGCTCTGTTATCATTGCTAACTGCTAAATGTGCTCACACTTGTTACCAAGCAAAGAATGGCTGCTAGCCTTCCCCACCTTCACTATCTGTCCTCTACAGGAACAAGACTTGGACATCTACAGCTTCCACATAAACTCCACAGTCACCAGCCGCTATGCCATCACCGTCATCACCAGCCGTGTCGCCAACCGGCTTGGCGAGTCCAAAGAAGTCTATTTCCAAGTCAAAATTCCCAAGAATGCTTTCATCAGCAAATTCAGGATGTGAGTAAATATGTTATGGTGTGACTAGTAACACAATACTAATATTTTTTAGTAGAAAGACGTTGGATTTAATGTGTGGTTTTTAATTGAGTAAAATGAAAAATTTATTAGCTGAAAGCTTGTAGTGAAGTGTCACGGGGGAGTAAAGGGCAAGGCACAAGTGACAGGTTCCAGTAGATGGAATTTTATTATAAAAAACACTGACTCAAGACAGGGGGAAACTCTAACCAAACAAAAGAAGGCTCAAGGGCCTTTTAACTCAAACAAAACAACATAAAGACACAAGAGGAACGGGAGCGTGAGGAGATGGTTGTGATGGTTGACCAGCCAAGAATCATAAAACGGCCCCATCTGGCCGCTCTGTGGACGTTATAAGTTTTGGTATATAAGTTTTCCTGCTATGCTATGACCTTGCAATGCTACATTTTCACCAAAAAGCCCCAAAACATAAACAACAATTAGACGCATTTCAGTAAAAACTGCGAAGTGTGATTGCTAGAAAACCAGCAGTTGAAGACACCCAAGCATTGGTTAAATGAGAAAAACCGTGAACTCACAGCGTGAATTCAAGAAGCGCTCTTCTGATTGAGAGGCCAGGGCTTTAGCATGAACTACACGACTGAATGTGTAGCCACATTCACAGGCCAATCATTTTTTTTAATCATACCACAACAAACAGTGACACATGTCTCTTTTTAATATCTGACTTGTGCTTTAGTGTTTTGATGTTTGTTTTTGAGTTTGTTGTGTGTTTTGTGCCATGTTTGTTTCTCCATGTATGTATTTTTCCACATTTTTTCTACATTAACTTCTGTGTGGACGCTGTTGGTCCCAATAAAACTGTTCGCTGCTTCACGAACAATAAACCCTGGGTAACCAAAGACATGAAAGTCACACAGAACAGGAAGAAAAGAGTTTTCAGGAATGATGATAAAGAGGTGTTGAGACTGGTTCAGAGACTGATAAATCTAAGATCACAGAGGGATGAGACTCCTACTGGAGGAAGCTGGAAAGCAAACTCCAAGAAAACAACACTAGTGAGGTCCTGAAACAAAAGTGAGGTGCTATGATGGATGGGAACGTGGAATGTACCAACAAAACAAGGTTTGATATAGATGTGGCTGCTATAAAACCAGTGTTTGGAGACAAAAATGAAGTTTGTGTTAAAAAATAAAATTGCTGCCAACCCCTCTCTCCCAATGTTTCAGAGGTCTCCCATCCATTTTCAGCCCCAGATCAAACGATCACAAAGTTTTTTTACATGTGCCCAACTACAGACGCACTATGAAGAGACGTTTTGACATTGGAGCAGTTCTGAAATTGGGCATGAGCTCCCACAAGACGCGGCGCCTATTTTGGCTTTAACCTCCTGAGGCCTAGGCCATTTTTAACTTGCATTTTTATTTCTAATTTGCTATTTTGGCTTATTGGAATTAAAATTAATTAGAATTAAAAACTAATCATCATCTATTGATACGATGTACTTTTAGAGAAAATTATGTCCACATGTGTGGATTCTTGTTCTGAATTTCCATAAAACACAAAAAAGTCACCTTTTTGTAATTAACCCCTTAATGCCCAACCTGTTTTTTTACATGCATTTTTATTTCTATTATGATGTCTACATATGTGGATTGTTGTTCCAAATTTCCATAAAACACAATAAAGTTACCTTTGTGTAACAGAGTGAATTACACACTTGACCATAGTGTGTTAGACTCTTCTGACACCACTAGATGGAAGCCTAAGTACCGACAAATGCGTCCATAACAACCCCAGTTCAGCAGTGAACACGATTGTGGATATAAGAGCTAAAATCTGCTGTCTGCTAAGAATCACATATGTGGACCGCTAAGCCCCAGGAGGTTAAAAAGAATAATAAAAATAACAAGAACATGCATCTAACATGCTGGCCCTCCTCCCAACATGCATCTTAACATGCTGGCTCCTCCCCCCAACCTTCATCTAACATGCTGGCCCCTCCCTCGAACCTGCATATAACATGCTGGCCCCTTACATTTACTTAACGTTCTAGGAAGACTTCTACAGAGGTTAATTGGGCAGAGCAGGTTTTGGATATCCAGGACTTTTACTGAAACGCTTACTTATCTTTGTTTGAGGGTCTGTGGAGAACACAAGTTTTCGTGTGACTCACACATGTGGAACAGAATTAAATAGTTGCCTGTTAATTAAAAACAAATGTTTCTATGACGAGATCCACCTGCCCTGACCCACCTGAACTGTTTTATCATTAAAGTAGGATGAATCATGTCCAGAATGTCAGTGCTTTCTAAGGTTTTATCAGTGAGCTGCAACCATTTGATATCTCCTTCTTAGGACCATAGAGGACAAGATCTACGATGGAGTGGTGAAGAAGAAAGAAGAGGCTCAGGAGCAGTACAGCCAGGCAGTATCTCGAGGAGAAAGTGCCGGAATGGTCAGGTACCGTCTTACAAAGAATGACGCTCAGTGGCATTTCAGGAAGCCACTGAGAATCCAGTCATGTCAAGTCTCATCCAGAGAACTACAATAAAAGTCCTGATTTTTTAATACTGGGATGTAGTACCCCAGGTAGCCCCCACTTTGTGGTATGTTCCTCTACTCAGCCTCACCTGGTTGTCAGGTGCCAGCTTTGCTGCAAATACCTTTATGTGTGCACAGGTCAGAAATCGAGCGAAATCAAATGATGATGATGATTAAAATGAACCATCTAGGTGTTTTAACTTTTCATTATAATGCCAACTGAACTCACTACCTCACTGTATCTCACTCTACTCTCTACCATACTGTATCTCACCTGCCTGTCTACCTCACTGTATCTGAACCTGCCTGTCTACCTCACTGTACCTCACATGCCTCATTACCTCACTGTACCTCACCTGCTTCACTGTATCTCACTTGACTCTCTACCTCACTGTATCTCAGCTGTCTCACTACACCTTACTGTATCTCTACCTCACTGCACCTCACCTGCCTCTCTACCTCACTGTACCTCACCTGCCTCACTACCTCACTGTATCTCACTTGTCTCACTACCTTACTGTATTTAACCTGCCTCTCTACCTCACTATACCTCACCTGTCTCTCTACCTCACTGTACCTCACCTGCCTCTCTACCTTAATGTATCTCACCTGACATCTGTAATGTCAACAGCAACAAGCACATTGCACTTTACAGCACCTGGGGTCTCATTTATAACCGTTGCGTACGCACAAAACGGACCTAAACGATGCGTACGCCTCTTCCTACGCATAAGTTGCAATCTATAGAAAAAACGTGACGGCACAATGTGCGTATATGTGCGCAAACTCTGACCCATGCGGGCGAACATTTTGGAAGAAAAAAAATGCGATGTTTGTACAAATAGGCCTATAATAATTTATTGTGCTATGAGTAATACACCATACATTCAGTTTCACATATTCAGT
>JBBPCY010110461.1:0-19027 GCA_037974405.1 Brachyalestes nurse | reverse complement strand
AGAGAGAGAGAGAGAGAGAGAGAGAGAGAGAGAGAGAGAGAGAGAGAGAGAGAGAGAGAGAGAGAGAGAGAGAGATGTGACAGGCATGCCCGATTGGCCTTTTGGCAGTGCCCATAAGAGCAGCAGCTGCAGGTGCACCACAGAACCAACCACAGCACTGCCTGGAACCACAGAGCATGAAACCAAAGGAAATAAATATAGAAACTAACAAGAGTTAGACTAATGAATGAGTCCCAGCCTCTGGTCTTTGATCTTGGAAGGATGAAAGCTCACTGCTGGTGCCGAAATGCCACGTCTTGGTGCCGTTACATCAGGAAAAGCTTTATTCTAGCTTAATGTCTAACTAAATGTCACAGTGGAACCATGAAAATGACCAGGAGTCACTAAACCAAAGTTGAGAGAGAAATCCTTAGTGTTTCTTAGAATATGTCCTAAGTTCTTGGATAAATAATTGGCACTGCTGGTTCTATTCCTGATGTGTTTCCTTCACCATTTCCACCAGAGTAGTGTTTAACACCAATTTTGTAGTCTGACCACATAAATGACGTTTTAGAGATGTGTGTATTTATTTAGTTATTAATTTGTGTGTTTGTTTTTAACATTTGTGTTATTACAGACACAAGAGAATAGAAAATGTATAGGCAATAAGTAACATTTACAGCTTCATGAAATAAATAAAGGAATGAAATAAAACATCACAAGTGAGTACATTTTAAACTTCTCTGTGCAATTATTCAGTTAAAAGACAATTCAGTTTTATAGGAAAAGAGGTCCGTTTTATATAATAGGGAAAAGTTTCCTGCAGCAGCACCCATTATAAGACAACCAGCAGTCCAAAGAGGGTTCACCGTGTGCCTAAGAACTTGTGGAGCTTAATCGTTTGAGCTCCTGTAATACATTTCAAGAATGGAATCTTAGGTGGCCTTTTGTCCAAATTTGTATTGCACAGTTAAGTAGCCCATAGACTGAACACAGATATGTTCATGCAGCTGTGGCCCTCGCACCCTGAACTGCTCTCAGCAGCCTTAGTAATCAGCAACTGTGGCAATTTCTAAGGGCTAGTACTTAACATAACAGCCTGGTTCAGGGTCTCAACTGCCCCGGGAACCTGTAATTCGAGTAGAGATGAAAGAGGAAACAGGGAAGTTGGGGGAGGCCTGGGAACACATTATCTCAGAACTCCAACTTAACATTTATGTCTATTGCTCCCTGTCAGTTTAAGGATTTATCAGCAGCAGTAGGTTCGGTAAATTTAAGCCGAAAACAGAAACATACACTCCTTAATAGATTTTTAGCTTAGCTTTGATTTCCAGGAAGAGTTGAATAAATTGGAGGTTATAAAGTGTTCAAAATAACTGATGGTTCTTCTTACTGGCTCTCACCATGGAAGATAATGCTGAGTAAGCGCAACATGTCTCTTCACTCTCAAACACTTTTCTGACCCAGAAAAACAGGTCATCTATCAGTGGAAAAAAGTCAGTATTGAAGAAACAGGATTTTGTGAATGTTAAAATACATCTACATCTGGATTAGATTCTTTGTTTTCATCGAGTAACCTTTTTCATGCTCAGAAAAAACAAAGTTTGCCTTTCTCATATTTTTAAATTGTTTATTTTACCCACAGCACGGGCATGGTTACAATAAACAAATATTTAAAATGTAGAATTATTGGAATATTTCTGTGAGACTGCTCCTGTGTTAAATGCAGACTGATCGTACTACAGCCTCCTGTCCTCTGGAGTCTCAAGCTGAACCTGTTGGGTACAAATTCCCAAGAACGGAAGTCTGTACTTGACATGCTCCATGTTGAGAAACACCCTAATGTTGAGGGAAACACTGGGAAAATCAGAAAACCCTTATTTAGACCGAAGTGCACATTCCTTCAAGTAAATAAAACTAAAACCACTTAAGGCTAGCTAAAGCTAAATTTTCTTAAAGAACAACCCACACACCAAGGCCGAGCATTATTTTCCTTAAAAGCATTTATTCTATTGTGAATATTAATTGGAAAACCTTTGCTAATCAGATTTATAATGTAATTAACTTGAGAAGTGGTCATATACTACTGAGGTAATATATTCAAGGTATTACTGAGGTAATATACTCAATATATTTGACCCCAAAATGTAAGGTGTAAGGTGGGGGAAAATGTGAATGCCCATGTCTGGACAAGCTAATGAATTCAGATGTACCTAATGCTTTTGTTTGGGGTCAAAACTGATGCTTAATTTTCTTCAAAGGAGAAGTTTCCAGCTAAAAGTCCACAGAGTAAAGCATGATGTTCAATAGCCAGGGAAAAAAACGCATTAAACGGAATTCCCCATTCCTGTCAATCACAAAATGAAAATAAAATATTACATAATTTCACAAATATAGCATTATAGCTTAAAGAATTTAAATCATTCACTGTTCCATGTATACACCCACTTTCGCATAATTACATCCACACAAAAGTAATGATCCTGCTAAACACAACATACACCCCCCCACACACACAAATAAATAGGAAGAGGCGAAAACGTTAAGGAAAGGAAGAGCAAACTGACGCTAAACGAGAGTACACAGAGAGGAGCGGCGCAAACTACCAGGAAAAACCGCAAGGAAGAGAAAGAGGACGAAACGAAGATGGTGGAAATAAGACCGCTAGGGAGGAGGAAGTAGGGGTAAGAGTGAAGGGAACAAGGAGAGGACTGGGACGGACCCTCGATACACAGAAGCGGGAGTAGACGGACAGGAGAAGCGAGACAAAATAATAACCGTGAACGGAGAAATCACTAAGAGGAGCGACAGCAATATACACAGGACTACTGAGCTCCTGACTGAGCACTGGGGGAATATTTTTAAACAGTGTGGCAAACGGGGTGATTAGTGAAGACAGGTGAGAGTTAATCAGGAGTGACCCGAAGAGACAAAAAGGAAAGATACCTCCCCCAGGTGGCCATCTGCGGTATTACTACCACGCTCTGACTCCCCAGCCTGCAGAGAAATGCCTCTCAGCTCAGGGAGCTCATGGAGAGCTGAAAAGTGGATGAACAATCTGATTTGTTTATTTCATGACCTAACTGTACAGGATGCCCATGTCTTGTTTGCAAAACTAACAAAAACCCATAATTTATATTTTCTAACTGAACTACACAGTATAGCCAAAAGTATTGGGACACTTAATTATTGAATTCAAGTGGCCCCTTACTTCCAGTGAAGGACAAGCTTGATGTTCCAGCAGATCAAGACCTTTTGGACAACGCCATGCTCCTTTGTGGACCCAGTTTGGGGAAGAACCATTTCTATTCCAGCAGGACTGTGTCCCAGTGCACAAAGCGAGCTCCATAAAGACGTGGCTGGAGGAGTTCAGTGTGGAAGAGCTTGGCTGTAAAGGGGGAAACTCAATTTTAAAGTCTATGGATTTGAATGCAATGCCATTAAAGTCTCTGTTGGTGTAATGGTCAAGTGTCCCAATATTTTTGTCCATATAGTGCATCTTTAAGAAGTGTCTTCACTAATAAGAAATTAAATACAAAATATAAAATAACATTTTACAACAGAAGCATGCATTATGTTCAAGAGAAGGGTAATAAAGAAATTGTGACTTACAGACTCACAGTCACTTAAGAAGGGTTGTTTACAATAAGATAAGATAAGATGGATCTTTTTTGTCACTGTTGCAGGAACAATGACACACCGTTTAGCAGCTCTTTGTTGGCAATAGTCTTCTGTACTATTAATCACACACAGTTTATTTTGTCTTCCTAAGTGACAATTTTAAAAATATCTACAAATCTGCAACTTTGTCCATAAGAGGTTTTCTGAATTTGCTTCCCCACCTTCTAATGTAGATCGTATCTTTGATTTGAACCCCAGCACAAAGGGTTGCATTTCCATATTGTACAATATCTTGTTTACATTCTGCCTGTGTCTTGTCCACAATATAGTTTCAGGACCATGGTGCTGATACAGATATAGGTACACAAAGGCAATATTAGACAGTGTCTCACTTGTATTTAACCTGAGCTAGACTCCAAATGTACTAGGTGCCATCAGGGTTCTGCTGATCTTTTGGACCCATAATAGAAGATAATCTTTGATTCTCTGTCAGCTGCCATGCTGACTCTAAACAACCTTGTGACACGAGTAATTCTGAAAAACTGGAAGAATCTTTATTCTCTAGCTCATTTTATTTGCATGAAGCATTCCATATATTTTATGCAGTTAGAGAAGATTAAGTAGGCTATACACGGTCACATTTACAAGATTTCACAGACCTTTTTAGAACAGTTAAAGTCCCAATGTCTGAGCAGGCCACCATACCATACTGCTGCATTTTTGTCTCCTATTTCCAATTAGTGTAGAAATATATTTTTCTTTGTTACTCTACATTCAGAGATATGCATGTTTTTTTTTGTTTTGTTTTGACCTTTGGTTTGCTTTACTGTGCCATGGCTGTTATAGACAATTTTCAGAATCTGTATGAAGATTTGGCTAAAATTGAAAGAAACGATGATAAACGATTTTTAAAAAGAAGGGTGTGTCGTGATTGCGGAGATCATAGAGTGTCTACACGCCCAAGCAATCTTCCGAACTGCCTCAGGGTCAAAAACACAGACAGCAGCGGCAGCAGCATTCTGCAGGTGCTGTCACTGCTATATCTGGTTTTCTGTATTCCTAAATATTCTTTGAAGTCCACCATGAAGATTAGTTTAGCATGACAAGGGACTTGCAGACCTCCATCATAAACCACTCCTCTGATCATTCTTAAGTCTTTCTCTATGCAGGCCAGACCTTCAGCAAGCCAAGAGGGATTATTGCCTTTCATTTACAGCATTTGCCAGACGCTCCTGCCCAGAGCGACATACGAGTGTGTCGGAGCTCAGAAGAAAATATGTATCTCTCACTAGAAAGCCTAGACTTATTATCAGCTGCTGGTAGACTAAGATTCTACCAGAGATGGAGTCTGTACATCACACACACACACAAAACAAGTTTTAATTTTTATTTGTGTTCTTTGTGAAGTTTAAGTTCTTCAATCACTATTTGAAGACAGCAAGGGTCTCAGCAGTTCTAACAGTTAGGGAAAGTTTGTTCCACCTCTTCAGTGCCAAAGCTGAGAAAAGTCTTGATGCATGTCTCCGACCTTTGAGAAGAGGCAAATCAAATCGGGCTTTGCTTGATGCTCTAAGAGGAGAGTTGAGACACGTGGGCTGATAAGTACAGTCTGTTCCAAACTGTTCTGTTCCAGAATATTCTCGATTTAAAAAGATAATGGAGTGTAATTCCTACGTATTTGGGATACAGCTGTAGCCTTTTCAGTAAAACTTCACTCACAGGTAAGAGATGACATGACATAAGCAGTGAAGCAAACTCCCCTCGTTAACTTCTAATCTCGCTGAATAAAACCTCATTTTAACTCTTAAAAAGCATCACAAAAGCTCTTTTAAACTAGAAAGTATTCCTTTCTGCTGTGGCAGATGAGAGACCATCTGAGTGACAGCATTCCTGGTTAATGACTGCTTCTCCAAACCGGTCTCCTCATTGGCCTTCCTCTGCAAGTTGATGCATTAGCTGAGACAATAGGAGGCATTTACCTGCTGCATCCCACAAAGTGGTGGTTAACCTGTCAGAGATGCTGAGCCCTAATGCAAGAGTGCTGATAAAAACGGGCAGTACAGCAATACTAATTAAAGAAAACCTGCCCAGTTGATTGGTAAAGGAGGACAGAACAGCATCAGAGCACTCTCAATAATATATAACTCTTTCTGCTGTTTTAACTAAAATACAGATTCACATTTGCTGCTCAAAGAACAATTAATGCTGATTAGAGGCTAAACTCTAAATTTCTGACGAGCCATAAATAAAAACAGAGGGGAAGCCACAACCTGCATTCTGGTAATCCCCTCTTTACTTGCTAAAAGCAAGAAATGATTCTTTGTCTATTATCACTTTAGAACTTTAGTTCATTTCTACTTAATCACAAAAAGATAATATCATATAAGACCAATGATCATCATGGTCTGCTCACATGTGAAACAGTCAAATTACAAATACGCTCATCCTGCATGTGTGTATCTTGTACCAGTGAGAATGCATCAGCCATCAACTCCAGGCAGTAAGGCCAGTTTGCTAGTTGTGAGTAGAGGTGGCTCTAGTCATTCTGGCATCTTCAGACTACTATGTGAAATGAATTACTGTGCATATATTTTATATAGACTGGCTGAGGTTCCGATATGGATTAAAGACTACATTCTTCTAAATATATTAGACAACACTGAGATATCATGTTAAAGAAATTCATCTCATAACTGAAAATGTAAACATTTAGCTAACCTGTCACATTGCTGGCTAATCCATGTAACACTTGCAGGAGGTACTTGTGACACTTAATTTCAGGAGCTTTGGCGGGAAAATGGAGACGAAGGGGATGCTTCTGATAAACCATGGTGTAGAAGAGGGAGGCCCAGGAAGCACCTGGTCCAACTGCTTAGGTCTACCTGGTCAGTGTCTTCAACACTGGAGAGGGACGGACAGGCATACAATCTATTCTCTATAAAGAGACATATACAAACGAACCACCATCAGTTTTATTTTATTTATATAGCACTTTTTACAGCTTTACAGAATCCAGGTCAGAGCCCATAGTGAGCAAGCCAAAGGAGACAGAGGTGAGGATAAACTCTCTGAGCTGGAGGATGAAACCCCAGGAGGAACAAAAACTGAAAAGGCGACCCCTCCTCTGGTTGACCCTAAGAGTGAGACAGAGATGTCTCTAGGGAGATAGCTAAAAATAGAAGGCCTTCGTGTACAAAATTAATCACTGCCATCACTGCAACTCCGGTCCTAGAGGGACTCCGGTCCAGCAGAGTTTCATGGTGGCTCAAATACATTCACTAAACCTGACAATTAATTGGTGAACCAGGTGAACCAGGTGTTTCTGAGCAGAGAAATCACCTAAACATGCCGGACCACGACCTCCAGGACCGGAGTTGCCCACCCCTGGTTAAGAGTCATTAGAGGTAATTTTTGTTGGAGTCTGTGTGAGGAGTAGATTAAGAGTCTCTAGTTCACAGCCACAGGAACACCAGTCTCCACTGTTAGTTCTGTTTAAGTTTACATCGTACAAATTATAACTGTAAAGAGCACAAGTTGAGATTCCATCATACCTCACTACAGCACCCTAGCTAGGAAGGGCAGAGCCGAGGGGTCTCAAAGACCTGAGAGCACCCTGAGACACTGGCGGGCGCTCCACAATCCACAAATTTAATGTAAAAAGTGGTGGGACAAATTTTCTATGGCTATAACCTCCCAGCTCTACACCCTTCATGTAACAGGAAAGGTTAATTACAGAAAGCCTGACTAAACAAGTAGGTTTTCAGACTTAAAAACTGTGAGTCTCGAACGTTATTGTGAAGGATATTCCAGAGCTGCCCAGGACCTTGCATGTGAACAGTAACATTTTATAATCAATATATGCAATTCCTATGCAGTAGTGTACCCAACTGTTGGACCACAACTTTCTCTAAAATCTGTCTGAGCTAGCTGATAGGCTGTGGGCAAAGGGTATATAACATCCTGAGCCAAGAGGATCAAGCGGAGAAGCTCTCGCATGAGGGAGAACTTTTTGACTATGCCGCCAAATCACCACCCAGTCGCCCTGCTGCAGGGACTCTACAGCTGGAGGGCATGCTCTGTACCCCAAAGACAACTGAGGTTCTAGCAATGAGACTGACTCTCATCTTCTAGTCCTGACTGAACTCCAGATGTGCTCCCTTAACTGAGACCCTTCCGCTGTCAAAGAAGAAACTAACGGACACTGCACACAAATAAAACCTCAGCTATAACTGGCCAGTGTTGAAAGAGGATGAACTAAACATGCCACACTTAGAGCAGACAAGGAGATTAGCACCCTCCATACTGATACTTACTTATTGATCAAATATCCTCCAGGTCTGTGGTTTGGTGATGATGTTGACAGATGAATGTTGTCCAGTAAATGTTGGGCTAACTCACTAGAATTTGGTGACGAAAGCCAAGAACAAACACCACCAAAAGTCGGGCAGCAGCAGCAGCAAACAGCAGCGAGCTACTCAGTAGGCATGATGAAAAACGGACACTAGATTCCGGTTTAGACTGGGTATTTGTAGAAAGAGAGAAATCAAGTTAGCGGGAGAAACCAATATTAAAATGAGGAGAATGAGTGAGAGAGAAGGCTGGAGGATGTGGAGATCAAGAAGTGCAGGATTAGCAAGAGGATGTTAGAACAGCTCTGAAGAGGATGAAGTACGGAAAGCTTGTTGATCCAAATTACATTCCTGTAGAGGTTTGAGATGTTCAGGAGAGACGTTTTGACCAAATTGTTCAATGGAATCCTGGAGAGTGAGAGAATGCCTGAGGAGTGGAGATGTGTACTGGTACCAATTTTCACGAATAAGCAGTGGAAGCTAGGTTAAGAAGAGATGTGATGATCCTTGAACAGTAGTATGGTTTCATGCCAGGAAAGAGCTCTACAGACGCAGTGTTTGTTCTGAAGGTGCTGACGGAGATGTACAGAAGGTCAGAAGGAGATGCAGGTACCAGCAAGAGTGAAAGGGAAGGTTTACAAGATATTAGTGTTAAAAATGAGTAGTAGAGTTAAAAATGTTAAGATTTGCAATGAGAGTTATCAAGTTGGACAGGATTGAGTTGAACCCTTTGGAGGACCTTTTGCAATGGTTTGGACATGTGTTGAGGAGAGACTCTGAGTATGCTGGGAAAAGGATGCGGAGGATGGAGCTGCCAGGAAAAAGGGAAAAGAGGAAGGCCTAGTAGGAGGTGAGGGAGGACATGCAGGAAGTTGGTGTGAGAGAGGAAGATGCAGAGGATAGTTGATCCATTGTGGTGACCCTTAATCAGGAGCAGCCAAAAGTAGAAGAAAAAGAAGGGTGTGTGGAATCATCCACAATGTTAATGGCTTTTCAGATGCAGCATGTGGTGTAAATGTCTGCCACACAGGGGAAGGTCTTTTCAGCGGTCCTTACTATTCTCTGGATGATCTCCACTGAGGACCTGTTAATGTTCAGTGAAGAGTGTTCACAGCATGCTCTTCTGTTAGCCATTACACCTCCTCTCTGTTTGCCACCTCATTGTTCTCACTGATCAGTCCACTATTGTTCTGTCAGGAGCCAATTTGATATGGTAACTGCATTGCTGCACAGCTGTGGGTGGATCAGTAGTGTGAGTAGTGTGAAAATAAAAAGAGTCCCTGGGCAAGAGCCCTAATGCAACATTTGTCTCTGTATGTGATTAAACTGCAAGTTGTTCTGGATAAGAACATCTGCCAAAAGTATACATGCAAATGTATTTATGGGGTGTTTACAAAAGACATTGTCAGAACAGACATTCTGAACAGGGTGGAGTCAAACAGAACACTGTGCACGGGAGAATAAGAGAACATAGCTGAGGAAAAGCCAGTGAAGCAGAGACATTACTGTACAAGGTTTTAGATTTCTTCCTCTGTGTGAACACAATTACACAAAAGCAATGGCTAAACATAATCCAAACAATGACAATGAATTTACAAATCATTAGAGAATCACCCAAAGTGTCCCATCTGTTATTCAGATTGGTGTAAGCCTGATTAACAAAGAGATCTACTTTGTTCCAGAATACCCCACACCCCGACATCTATTTAATGATCTTGAATAAATAAATTAATTCAAGATCATTAAATAGATCATCTGTCTGCTGCTGAAATTATTAATGAAGTGTATACAGAGTGAATGATGTGACTACAAAAAAGTATTTTAGCTATTTTATGAAAAAATCTATAAAAATGCCTCATGAAATATTAATAAGTATTAAGTGTTTGGAAACATGTGTTTGGGGATTCCCTAGGACTAGCAAAACAAAGAAATGAAGGGTTCCTTCTTCCACATCATTATGACAGAAAAGAGAATTGATTTCATGGTGTAATGAGCTAAGCAACGGTGATCCTGGGGTGGGCATACAAAGAAACCACGACAGAGAAGAGAGAGGAACAACAGTATTTAAAGCAGGCAGATTATTCTATGAATAACTGATATTTACAGCACATTTAAGAAAATCACTGGTCAACAGAATGATGCCTTTTAAGGGATTCTTCTTCAGGACATACGGAACTGTATTTCCAGTTGAATGATTAACTTTGACTGTTGTGATCCTGGAATCTTTCTAGAATATGAAATGTTCATGCTAGACAAATGCATAAATCTACCACTGAATTAAAGGAATGACTCCTTTTATAGCTAAAGTTCATATTCAGTTTTATGTTATGGTTCCTGTTTGTTGGGTGAACTTTTATTTTGACATGTCTGAGCACACCGGTTTTGAGTTTGTTTATTATGTGATTCAGCTGATGGCTAGTTTTTATTGGTTTGTGGGTTTTGGGTTTTTGTATTTACTTCAGTTTGTGGTGGACCTTAGTTGTCGGTCCACTTTCATCCTGAACTCTTCTGTTCAGATTAGCGTACCCCACATGACCTTCTCACACTATCCCTCACTATCATCTATATGTATGGAAATCCCCTTCTGTATGTATATGTATTTAAATTTGTATGTTTGTGTAATTTGTATGTTTTTCTCTAAAGTGACCAAATTTTGAAAGGTGCTTATAAATAAAACGTATTTTTATTATCATTATTACTGAAGACTGATACATTTCTCAAGTAGTAGTGTAGCTGAATACTTCTAAACCTAAGAAACATACCTTTAACTCTTTAAATTTTAAATGTATTTGTCTTGAGATAATTTTAAATTTTCAAAGAACAGATTACAAATCACAAAGGCTGATGGTTAATAAGTTTACATTTAAATGTTATATGATTTTTATTTAAAACATCCAGCCAAATTCAAGTCTTTATAAATCCAGAACTATGCTAATCTGTCTTTGTGCAAACCACCAATTACTAAGTGCACTACTCTCCACACATCACAAGACACCAAACAAAAGCATTTAATATGTTTGGTAAATATTTACTTCATACTTTTATATATTTGTGTATGTTTAAATGTTGCTATTTTTTACTCCAAAACCCACACTTTTACTTTAGTTCAGACTCTTTACACTTTTTCCACACTTGCACAGTTAGCATTCGTGTGTGTGTGTGTGTGCATGTGTGTTATTGTGTTCATGCATTAAAGATTGAGAAAAGTAGGATCTGACATATGACTAATGTAATGGTATGAGCTTAAAACAAACCTTTAAATGCATTTATTTATTTAAAAATCAATTTATAATATTTTAATTGTACTGATGTGTGAGATAATGAATGATTTTGCATAATTCATCTTTTGGCACAGCACCTATCACACAGGCTCACATCTATCATTATCCAGTCAGAGCAATTTGTTTCAGACCACAAAATCTAATAAAAAGAGAAGAATAACATCAAAAACGTGTTACTCCTTTTTACTTTTAATAGCTGTTTTTTATTATTATTCATACTTTAATATCTTCAAATGCAATCAGAAATATTCAAACCCCAAAATATTTTAAGGATTTATCAATTAAAAGCAGAATCTCAAAAAGCAAGATTCGAATGACATCTTTATGAGTTGAGTGAAATATAAAATCAACTCAGAAAATGATGTAGTAATTGTGTGTAACAGTATTGTTTTGTTAAGATAGCCATGTCACAATTATTCAACCCCATATAATATTGTTTTATAAAGCTTTCTGAATTTCTCTATGGCCCAAAGTAGAGTTGAAACATAATGAAACTTTTGAGAACTCTATAATGATCCTTCATTTGCTTAAGCTGTGATGCATGTATAAACCCCACCCATGAATTCAAGGTGAGTTAAAACCATTAAAAAGACAAAGGAGCTTCCACAAGTGCTGAGAGAGGAGATTATTTCATCACACCTGAGGGGCCTTGGGTATAAGATGATTTCCAAAACATTTAACATGCCAAGAGACACCACTGGGAGCATTACAAGGAAATTTAAAACTCATGGAACAGCTGCAAACCTGCTGGGCCTTGGAAGAAAAGCCAAACGTTCATCAAGAGCTCTTAGCAACGTAGTCAGGACCACAAAGAAAACCCCCCATATGATCGCCAGACACTTACAGGTCTTGTACCTGGTGAAGGCTTGTACAAGTGCTTCAGTGGCAACTATAAGATGTGCTCATGGACTCCAAGACCAACTCCACTCTTGACCACTTGAATATGCAAGGAGGGATTTGGATAAGACTACAGAGTTTTGGGAGACAGTTCTATGGACTGATGAAACCGGTATATACTGGACCAGTATGTCTGGCACGCGGAAGGCCAGGCTTTCGACCAGAAGAATACCATCCCCACGGTCAAGCATGGAGGTGGGTCACTGATGATTTGGGGCTGTTTTTCTGCAGCAGGAACTAGGAATCCTGATTGTGTAGTTGGCATCTTGGATTCCCAGAAATACCAGGCCACTTTAAAGAGAAAATTCTGGCGCCTTCTGTTGACGAATTGAAGCTTTGTGATCATTGGACATTGCAGCAAGACAATGATCCCAAGCACACGTCCAAATAAACCAAAGCTTGGTTGAGAAAAAGATCCTGGAACATCCTGGAGTGGCCTTTTCAATCGCCAGATTTAAATCCGGGATTTAAAGAAGGCAGCTGCAGCACGGAAGCCATCAAACATCACTGAGCTAGAGGCTCATGAAGAATCCACGTGAAGAATGGGCAAAGATTCCGGTAGAGAGGTGTAAGATGCTTGTCACCACTTACTGAAAATGTTTGTTAGAAGTTATAAAAGCTAAAGGATGTGCCACAAGTACTAAAGCTGGGGGTTAAATAATAAAGCGCATGCACATGTGTTAAAAGAGTTATATTTTTCATTTGATCTTCACAGTTAAGTCAAGTTCTGTTGTCAACTCAAATTTGTATAAATGTTTTTTGTTGTTTAATGACATTTTTATTGTCATTATCTTTCTACATCTAAATTACGATCATGTCTTTCGAGGTGAAGGGGTTGAATATTTCTGATTGCAACTGTACTTCCGTCATTAATTTTTATTTAAGTAACATTATTTGAATAGACATATAGGCTCATCTCTGGTAATCTTTATTTATACAGACAAGAATGAACTCATCTTTAATTACAAAATAAAATAACCTATTTCATGGTGCGTATGCCTTATTAGGCCTGTAGATGGCAGGAAAGGTCCACTGCACCACCAACGATGAAGAAAATTTGAGGTTTCCATAAGCTGTAAGCCATAATCATCAAAATTATAACAAATAAAGGCTTGAAATATCTTGCTTTGCGTGTAATGAGTCTATGTCATATATTAGTTTCACCTTTTAAGCTGAATAACTGAAACCGTATTCAAAATTTTCGAGTTTCACCTGTATGTCAGTTTTTAAAAAATTACTTTTGTATGTATTTTATATGTATTTCTTGTTCTTGTATTGCAACTTAATTTGGTTACACTGGTTACAAGTGTTTTGTGCTTGTACTTTATCTTGCTTTTTTGGCTTTGACCAGTGCTGCCACTAACGATCTCCACATGTATCAACGGTGACCCTTATAGCTGCTTCCGCGTTGTCATGACAACAGTAAAATTAATTTTACTGATCAGACTGGTCTCTCGGCACATACACATGCTGCAGGCTCCATCTGATAAGGACAGTTTTACTCAGGCGGATCCAGCTTTTTCATTCATTACTTATTTTGAACTCGCAACTTAATTTCACCTCACAGTGTGAACAGCACGAAATTCTTTCTTTGCGTTTAACCTCGGTAGCAACGGATAGCCAGGAACAGCGCCAGGGAGCAGTATGGGGACGGTACCTCACCCAAGGATACCTCAGTGGTGCTAGTAGCACTCCTGGAATTCAAACCCACAACCTCCTGATCACAGGGCCAACTCCCTAACCACTCGCTGCCGTTACTTATGTTCCTTTACGACTGTTCTGGTATTGTGTCTTTGTCTACAATGACCATCTATACTAAAATAAAAAATTACATTATTTGAAGATCTATGGATTGAGGGATCTTTGTAGATTACCTCAGCAACTACAGAACCTCTTCACCCATGAATATCTGACATTGAGTTCCTTACCTTAAATACCTTATTTAAAAGGTACTGTCACTGTCAAAGGTGGAAAGGGTACAGAGAATACATGCTTAAGTGAAACTGTGTGTACTCTCAATATTTTACTCATTTAAAACTGTAAGTAGCAATAGTAATAGGAAAGTCAAAGGTACCTACATTTAAACAGAATTACGTCTATATTAAAAAGTCTTTAATTCTTTAATGTTTGCCACAAGATGTTTTTTGCCCCGTGTGAGTGTGTGTGAATGAGAGAAAGAGAGAGACAGAGAGAGGTAGCCAAACATATTACTGAACTCATTTGTCATTATTGTAGTCAGATCATCCAATTATGCTCCAACCTGAGACATGATGAAGGAGCGCGCTGTGTAAGATCAGGGGATTTTATTGCTTTTTCTCGTCAGCAGATATGATTTGTAACATTTTTCATACCAGCTCATTTTAACAACTTTCAAAATTTCTGAATGTATAGCTTTTTATTTTTCGAGATCACTAAACCTCATAAACATGGTTGTAATTTAACACTAAGACTTTACTAAAGTATGGATATATGCAAAGGTCCTTGCTCTTAATGAATGAGGAAACATTATGAATCCCTGCAAATATTTTTCAATGCCTAAATCTTTTAAAGCAACTGTATTGCTTCCTATTTAACAGGGTTTTAAACAAATATTACAGGTAAGATCAGAAAAGGAAAGTCATAGTTACAAGCAAAGTCCAACATAAAAATATGATTTCAATTTTTCCTATTGCCTTTACCTTTAACTTTCTGGAGCCCTTTGATTAAATGGTTTTAATAGTTAAGCATTGAGGCAGATTATGTAAATTTCACTTGCTAATGAATGGGATTTAGTCTCAGCACATTACACAATACATTTCAACGTCAATTTAGTCAATACCGACTTTTCAACAAAAATATTCTCAAGTTTACATTCCAATTTTAGGACAAAGGGGCTGAAACACAGCTCAGCTGCATAACATTCACCAGGAAAATTCTGAAACGTTCGTCTTTTGCACAGAGGTCATAGCAGTGGTATATCAATTTTCCATACATCACTGTTGTCCATTAGGCATCCGGAATGCTTCAGATTTATCTCAAGACAAATTCCATGCACAAAGTATATAAAGGTCATAACATACCCATTACCCAAGTGGTCAACATCAGCGTCGGCCTCTTCGTCCTTCTGCAGATTCTCGACCATCAGGCAACCATCGGTGAGGTAGTCACATGTCAGATCAGCCAGGTCATCGTCTGCAGTGTCCAGGCCATCGATGAAATGTACGTTCTGAAGGTTGCCAGTAGAAGAGTGCAGATGTCGCAGGTGAGTCATTGAACCAGAAGAGGGGGCATCACCAGCCTGTAGCCGGGGGCTGGCCTGCCCCTGCCGCCAAGACAGAGGTGAGGATCCATTGGACAGGCTGGAGACACTATGGGTATTGGGGTCATCATTATCATAACATATAGTGCTCTCCAGACAGCTGTAGGGAAAGAAGTCAGCGAGTTAGATTTCTAGTTCAATATGTCAATATAACGTAGGTGCAGTCATAATCCATGCATGTCCAATAATCTAGTTTTCAAAATATTATGGATTTCTGCACAGAAGCAAGCGTGCAGTAAAAATAGCAGATAGCCTTTTAGAAAACTTTGATCTGCATACAGCTTTTCATCCCTTTCAAAACAATAATTAGGTCAGTATTCAAAAAGATAAACACCAACAGGATGACTAGCATTATCCTGCTTTCTGTGCGTGCACTGCTGAAGTAGAAGCATGTGACTATGATTACTGCTTATCTTCATATTAGAAGTACTTAACTGTTTTGAAACCAAAAGCGCAAAGTACATTATTATTTACCACACAGCATCATAAATTGTTGTAATAGGGTTGGACCACAGTATAGTATAACATTATGACAAACAAGATCAACATTATAGGATACATACTATTCATCACTTTCACTTCATATAGTTTAATGAGGCTTAATAAGACAATAAGTGCCGAATTTAAGAAAACAGTCAAACCGGCATCCAGTGATTCTACATGCTGCTCTGCACTAAATTCAGTTAAACAGGAATTTTTTTTCTTATTTGTAACAAAATATGCAGCTGTTTAGTGTTTTTCAAATATTGACAATACCCATTATGTGTTCATAAAAGTATAACGTAATGTAGTAAATGGGATTAATCACAACAGTCATCAATATTGTCATACAGCCCACCTCTAAATAAGTACAGCTTGACCTAATGCTCAAGTTATGAGTCTTCACCCTCAGTACAGTATCGTTCCTACTCCCCTTTCTGAGTAGGCACTGTTTAAGCGTTTATGTGCACGTTTGAGGTTTTAAACAGGTTTTAAATCATTAAATCAATAAACTAGAATGCCATTACAGCTGTTAAGACAGGAAAATACTATACCAGCAGTTAGCACTAAAAGCTTTTAGAGAGACATGCACACACTGAGAGTAAAGGCTCATTTATTCTCCCTTTACGTAACCGCAGAATACACTGATTTATGTGTGGCTGCCTGCCATAATGTTAACACTGAACGCCACAATGATAAAACTTTCACAATATTAAAATTTTGTGGGGGGGAATTGTTTCAAACTTTAACAAAATGGTGCAATTAAATTCTTATTTTCCCTGCTGCACTCTTGAGATATGGCTAGGAACAGATCTATGTATTTTACTGTAACTTCATCAAAGGACAGACATTAATAAAACAGTATATAATAAACTAAACCGAGATAAATCAGTTTAAAACATTACATAATGGTTTCTGATTCCTTATCATTATACTGGGATTACCTTCCTCAATACATTCCGAGTTCAGCTTTATTTTACCTGAGTACTATACCAGATTTATAATTTTCTTCTCTGCTCTTCCAAATAAGAGTGCGTAAAGAACATATTTATCTGTGACTGCATTTTCAGTAAAATTTGATGATTTAGATTTGATGTATGTGACAGAATACTATGTGCATTTAAAATAATTCTTACACGCTACATTTATAACTATCTTTTTTGAGATGATGGAGAAAAACACGACGAGGAGAGTTTGCCACATAAAGTAGATCAGCAGGCCTGCTTTCTGACCAAAACTTTACTCACTATTACATACATATATTAAATATGATATAAAAGTATAATACATTGTGCAGAAATTATTATTTGCCATTTATTGTGATAAGTACTGATTTTGACTGAAATTAAATCTTTTATCATGACTACATTTGCCAGAACAAACTCACCAACCACCCACCACCGATGGAATCTAATTCTTTGGGAAACACTGAACAGTCACACAAACATGGCAACGATGGTCATTACAGTGTACATGTAATGCCTGCATGATACAGGAACAGGAACGTTAAAAAAAGAACAATCATATCTTGTTCCTTTTTATCTTTGTCTTAATAAGTTCTGCCATTTTTTAATTTATTCATCTCTCTTGAACTATTAGCTACACTGCCCCCATTAACTTACGTTTATATCTGCAAGCTTTCAGAAGACGTCCACAAATTCAGGTGAAAGTTCAGTTATGTTCAATATTAAATCCATATACGGATGCAAATGTAGTCTTGTGCCTATTCTGCTTTCAGTACGTCCATATTTGTACACATTTCCTGAAAGCTCACTGTTACGGATTAAATGGATCAGTAACGCCTGAAATCATATAGTTCAAGAGATTCGACGAATACATTTAAAAAATGGTGGGACTATTTGATGGGAAGTTGTCCCAGTAAGAAACTTTAAACAACATCTATATCATGTTACATCGACTGGGCAAAGGGACAAACTGTACATGTACATTATTATTACCTCCTCCACCATGTCTCTGCCCTTTGGTGGACGTATTGGTTAATATTCATGGAGGTATGTGGGCAGTTTTGGTTTCTTTTTATTGGTTTATTTCTGTAAGTAAATGGGCCTTAGATGAACACATAATCGGTCTTAAATCAGGCTTAAGAGAACATAATCTGCTTTATTTTCTGAAGTGTGTTAGTACAAGACAAAATCTGAGTAGTAGCTAAAGGGTGAATCAGAGAGAGTAGATCAGTAATGCTTGAGTAATATGTAAGTGCTGAGTAATGCAGATGGACGCAGGATGATGTGACTGCTATGTGAGTTGTGTGTTTCCTTCTAATTGCTTGCATTTAGCACAGCATAAGGAATCTATATTGTGTACGTATTTCTCAGTTCATGAACCTCTCAGAGTCTTTCCCCTCACTAAATTATATTTATTTCTTTTGGCTTCAGTAACTTACTGTGTTGTGACGACATTATGACACTGTCAAGGGGTCTCAGCACTCACATTAGCCCAACAAGGGACAACAGGGGATACAGGCTGGTTTAGACTGGAAGCACACAGAGGGACACAAAATTCCAAACGAGACTGAGCAGCCTTGCCCTTTCACCAAGAAGTGGAACCGATCTAAGAAAAGGGCCCTTTTAATCTTGTTAATTATGTCTTCTTGTTAACATAACTTTCATCATAGCATATACAGCCTGCTTAAATGTTTCTACCCATGTTTCTGGGATTCCTTTTGCATAGTACATTATCAGTTCATTAACCAGATGCATTGATGGGTAATTTCATCATGTTGCACTGTGGGTTGTGTGGGCTGTGGGTGGAAAAACAGTGGATCTTTTCCTTTGCTTGTTCAGTTCAACCAAAGTGTGTTAAGGATTCCGGAAAGTACAATAGCAGTGAGAAGACCTTTAGTCAGGTACAAGCAACAATAACACAAAAACACAGCCATGTTAAATTAGGGCTGAGCAATTAATCGAAATCGTATCGAAAGCGCAATGTGAATATGCACAATTTCTAAATTGCCTTACAGCAAGATTTTTTCTGCGCTCCCGACTTTACCCGCGGTTTGCTATTTGAACCAATCACAACGCAGCGCCTAAACAGAGCGCGAGAACAGGAGACTGAGCTTAACGACAAACAGGCTGCAGAAACTGGGATGATGAGTTCAGCAC
>JBBPCY010110393.1:0-19036 GCA_037974405.1 Brachyalestes nurse | reverse complement strand
AGTATTAGTAAGCTGTGCCCCGTGTAAACATGTAGGTAGAGAGAGTTATTTTGTGTTCGAGCCTTTATTTTGGCTGCTGCACGCTGCTAACGCGCGCTACTAATGCTAAATGCTAATGCTAACGGGTTTTAAGCTTTTTCCTGCTGGATCAATAAAGTTTTCTGAATCTGATTACTTCTTTCTCCTATCTGCTGCTGTTTGAAGCGTCTGTGGGGCGCCTTATAGTCCGGAAATTATGGTACCTAACGTGCAATGTCTCGTGATCTCAATCGCGATTAAAGCGATAGACCAAAATCGGTTGACAAAATTCTACCGGTTAATCGTGTCTACCGGTATATCGCCCACCCCTTTACCATACCATTTTAAATATTTGCATTGTGTGATTATATCAATATGATGATACTGATCATGATCAAAACTGCATACCTTTGTCTTGGCTTTGAAAAACTGTGAAGTTGCTGACCCGGTGGTGTGGTGTGTAAGGTGGCTCAATCAGGTGACCTGCCCCAGGATAGGTGAGGACTTGTAACAGGTGCCGATTCCCCGCCTTTTCCATTATCCGCTCCATCTGAGGGCAAAGGACCACATGAACCACTCTAAATCCAGTCAACTCAGACTTTAACCTCAAAGATACAATATGTGGCTTCCCTGAAACAGTGAGTGCAGTACAATTCAAAGTCGTATAGAAACAACAAGTACGACCAAAAGGAAATTCTGATCATTATTTCTTTAAAAAGGCTATATAGAATATCCTGAAATCTCATGTTACCACAATTCCAAAGTCATAATTAAGAAATGACCTAACATTCCTAATTACGCCCCATGTGCTACACAAGTCTGTGAAGAATCAAGAGTGGTTTTGTGAAGTGATTAACCTTTAAATAGTGTAGATTAGTTTCACTGTACTCACATCTTCAGCAGACTCAGTCGTAGCCCAGTTCTGATCATCATCACCGTTAACCAGGAGCACTGGACACTTTATCAGACCAACCTGTGATAAAGTACATTAAGATTACATTAAGGCACAAGCATACATACATATGCAAATCAGTATACATTCATGATCACATATTAAAACATACAAAGCTGAATGCAGTGATTTTTAATCAAGCAAACCATGTAAGCATGCACATAACAGATGATTAATATGAAAAGATTATTTGACTCTTATACTCACGTTCACTTTCATGTCTGGATCTGTTGGGATGGGCAGGATCACGTTTCTCCAGATGACTTGATTGTCCTTTATCAACATTTTATGGGTCTGGCTAAAAAGAATAATTGAATCCAATTAAATGTATACAATACAAAGTATTATACAAAACAATGTAATACTGTAATTTGTTTCATTAGGGCTGCAATTTGTGCAAGTTGTAAGTAGTATCAGGTAAAACTCCAGGTGAAAAAGATGGGAAGAAATTGTCAAAAATGCAAAACCAAAGCTCATCTGGAAAGTTACTCTACTCAAATAGAGTGGAATCTACATTGAGTAAAGAATGCTTGCTTACTTTCTTATCTCTTGAAACATTTCAATCAGAGGCTTTGCGACTGGGATGACATGACTGCCACTGACACACACACAACAACAGGGCTGCAGAACAAATTACACAATAACATACAAGATGAAGCACAAAAACCAGAATCCTATTCTCAACGTTAATATCATTTAACAAAACTGAGCACAATATGGTTTATATTTAGCATTTTAAAAATTTACTCTGTCAGTGTGACTAGGGACTGGTCCTTATTACTTAATACACAAAATGCTGTGTATATATAAATATTTAAATCAAAAATGTATCTATAATTGTGTATCACTAGCACATTTATGCACTTGTGTGTGTAAAAGCAATTCACCTTAATGATTTTGGAGTATGCAGCCATGGACAGGGACACAGAAGACCCAAATGAAAGGCCAAACATAGCCAGCCTGTCCCGCCGTACCATGGGATGATCCTGAAGGATCTGATACGCTGTCTACAAAAAGAAGATTCAACACAACAGTTACCCCCTGGCCCAGGAGTGCTTATCTATAAACAATTACTGCATAAGCAAAGTGGATAATATTCTGGGAAATCACAAATGACCCACTAATGTTTAAACGTTTCTTAAAGACCAAGTGGTCTTATGACTACTAAAACAATGTTCTGTGAACTGATAAGGCAAAATATCACTACATAGTTTAAGGAAACATTGTGATTGGCAGAAACCGAACTCTGTGTTCCAGCTTAAGAACCACATGCACTATGCACAACACATTGATGGCAGGATCACCGTTTGGGCGGTTTTATTAGCATAGGACCAGAACAGCTTGCCATCATTTGATGTAGCCATGAATTTTGGAAATTCTAGAGGAGAATATCAGGGCAGCAAGGGTCAAAGAAACTGCTGTTAAAGAGGGCAATACTGTACACTTCCTGTTAACTTCAAATCCTTTAGCCAACAAAGACATTAACTGTTAAATCACCTTGTACAACTAATTAATAAAAAAACTATACAGTTGCTGGTGTTCTTTGTTTTATTGGATTCTCTTTATATATTATAATGATCCCGTCTGAAAGGGTTATCCACCTATAATGTATAAGTCTCGGTCTCTGTCGCTCACTTGGTGAAAGGTCAAGCACCTGGACTCTGCCCACTTTTACTACATGTTCGTCATTTCACAACTCATTCATACTCATATACATACTTCATATACCTGGCTAATTATGTACCATGCTGTCTCAGTCCTTTCTTACTTGTTAGCTTGTTTATGCTGCCAGAAAGATACTTACTGATAAGAGTTCATTGCCTTTTGTTCCATTTTTACTATGTACTGTGTGTATATGGTAGAAATGACAAATAAAACCTATTTGACTTTTATCTTCCCACTCACACAAAACATGTGCAGTAATCTCTCGCTTTTCGCAGGGCTTATGTTCCAAGAGCACCCACATATAATGAAAATGTTGTTTTGTTTTGGTAAAAAAAAAATGCCTATTTTTATAGTGTAAACCCCAAATATGCCCCAAATATGTTCCCAGAATTTCATTTTAAACTCAGTTTAATGCATTACCCTTAAGGAAAATGTAACGGTAAACCCATATTCGCCTCTTTTCAAGATAAATCCGTATTTCAATTTAAATTTCCCGCCGAGATATGCAACTTGGAAGGTTGCGTGACAAAAGTATCGGGACACCCGGTTTTCGAAGAATAAAACCTGATCTACTCGGGCTAAATACAAATGAAGGCTGGTTGAAAAGGTCTCCTGGAGATCTACCGAACTGTGGAGTTTGAAGTGTCTGAGTGCTTTCCCCACCGAGAAATGCAACTCAGAAGGTCGCGGGACAGTCAACTGGGGGATTACTGTTTTTTCTCATTCTAGCCTCTGAGAGTTAACTAGTATTGCATTATTAAGTACAGTATTAGCATTATGCATTTCCTTATTCGTTAGTCTCATAATTCTTCTTGCTTTTGTTGTGCTGTTTTTTTTATGTGAAGTCAACAGGTGGCCTGTGTCTTTTTTACTATGTCACTACAATCCTCATGTTGAGGCAGTTTGATCATAACATGGCTTTAATGAGGAATCGACTAAGATTTCTGATTCCTGATTGATCCTAAGAATTTAGAAAATGTTTATTACATTCTGTTTTAGCTGAGATCTTAAAAGGTCCAGAAATATAAGGTACTGTGTAAAAGTTAGAAACTAGAAAAAAAACATATATTTAAAATCTGTTTAGCTGAGCAGTATATGTTTTTGAAAGCCTCTCTTCATGTAAGCCCAGTATTGCATTGTAGTTCTCATCAAATACCTCAAATACCTGATTCAGCTCAACCTGATTGAGCTCAACTGGAACCGAACCTGTGTTCTTCTAACCAGCACACAAAACTTTAAGTACATATAAACAAAAATCTTGATATTATTTAATGTTGTCTTGTTTGTTTGCATTTATTCTACTGTTAATTCTACCTAAGTGTGTGCTGGCAGAAAATCCCTTACTGCTCAGATTTAAACAGTTTGCACAAGAGCCTAAGATTTTTGCACAGTATAAAAATGATGCAAACCAACCTAGCACAACAGAACTAGGTTTCTCACACTCATATGCCCTAGGAAAACCCACAGAACGTGCTATGAACTCACAGCTAGCAATGCACAAGTAAAAGAACAAATCGGCTATTCCTTGACTTACTTCAAAGTAACTTGTATCAAGCATATATGGATTTGGCTGCTCTGAGGACAGATATTCCAGAGCCAAGGAAACAAAGCCACGTGATGCCAGGAGGGCAGCTCGATACTCCACCAGACCTCCCCCTCCACCCCACAAGTCCAGCAGGCCAGGAAATGGCCCAGGGCCTACACACACACACACACACACACACAATACAGTCAGTTGTTTTCACCACTGCACTTCATGCAACCTCCCTTTGCCAGCATAATACTACTGAGTCTCTTCCTGTAATGCCTCATGAGATTGCAGAAGATTACAGAAAAAAGATGTTCATGCATCAAAAAAGAAGATAAATCATCTATACAGAATTACTCCATATTCTACAGGATTCCAGGTCCTCTCCTCTAGTCTCTCAATTTCAGTTCACCCAATAATATTTCAGTGGGGTTCAGGTCAGGTGACTGGGACTGCCAGGTCGAAAGCTTGATTCTGTGGTCGATGCTGTGCGTACATACAGGTTTGAGACCTCTTGTGAAAATGCTCCTCTTTAGCATTTTTCTCTAATTTAATATAATTTAAATTTAATACAAATTAATGATCTGCACAACAATTTAAAAAATCTGATTACTTTCAAAAATATTTTCATTTCACGATCTCTTGTAGTGGTTTTATTTGTTTGAAGTTTCATTTTGTCAAGGAGTTCTATCTTTTTTTGTGAACACAAAAAATGTTGATAAACTGATTCCAAAGGTCTTGTAGTCAGATAAGACAAAAATACAATGTGTACCTGAGTAGCAGTGCAAAGCTAAATATGTATACAGTAAGGCCTCACTGGAGTAACAGGTTTTTTGCCAGTGCCCATGTGTGTTTTCATACCTGGAGGGATGAACAAAGTTCCTTGAACTCCTCTCTCCTGGACACTGACCCTTCGCACACCCGGAGCTACATACCAGCGCTCTATGAGACAACTTGCTAATGCTGTGAGCAGACTAAAGCCCTGAGTCATGTGCCCATCATACACAGAAGTGTGGAAGAGGATTGGTGAGAGGACGTCTTTCTTCCGCAACCTAAATCAAAAAGTTTGTAAAAGAAATTTTGGGGAAGAGAAGAGGAAGGAAGAGAGAGATTGTAAATTAGAAGAGGATTTATGATGATTTATGATGATTAAAATGTGGTCAAAAGTTGTTGGCTGCACACTGAAAAGAAGCTAATGCAGCCTCTGCATGGAACAAACACCCTCTAGTACACTAGTGTTATTTTTCTTGTTCTCATGGCTTATTTGACTCTTTCAGGGCAAACCGTTCCTGGGTGGAATACATTTCATGACGCTTTAAATCTCTCAGGGTGTTTTGTTCACTCTAAAGCCATTACTCCAGCCATTACTGAAGATGTAAACTAAGAAACTATGAATGAAGTCTATAAAGGGAATATTGTTAGAAAAGGAAGCTTCTAAGAACTGTTCATTCTCAGACAAGATCTGGAGGACTATGAAAAATAAAAGGGTTACAGTGACTTTGTAGAGATGTTGCACAAACATCAACATCATAAAAGGGTCGTCAAAACAAATTTTAACTGTGATCTCATCACAAGTGTTAATGTCTATAGTTTGCAGCAAAGCTTATAAACCAGACACAGCAAAGGCATTTTGGACTTAAGTGCTATGGTCTGGTGAGACAAAAACCGAACAGATATATGGTTGGAGGAAAAATAATTCCTTGCTAACTGTTAAACATGGGGTGGATCTATTACACTATCATTATACATTCTGAGTGAATTCAGCTAAAGAGGTTCTTACCAAGTATTTACTAAACTAAATTTCTGCACATTATCACATTTAAGCCTTTTCACAATAAGTGAAATTCAATTGTTCATTCATTTTTTATTCAAGGTTGTTCCATGTAGAGGTAGTGCTTTTCATAAAGACAATTAACAATATGCGTATCTTGACCAGGGGTTCCCAAACTTTCTGTAACTGTAACTTTGCTAAAAAGGAGAACATGATATACACTCCCACAATATGAAGACCACTGATGTACGACACCAGTATATAAACACAGTATAAGTTACCTCATTCCCGGACGGCTTCCCGGTACTGTCCGCAGACTCCACATCAGCCCCATGGGCTCCACACCTGTATAAGTTCCTCCAGTGCTGGCATCCTTTGCCACTGCACACAAACCCACACCATCACTAAATATATGGAGGTCATATTGACTCAAAGCAATCTCTAAAAGCAATTATCAACAGTCAGACATGTCTAACGTTCCTGACCGAAATTCAGCAAGACTTACAGCACACACCACTGAAGGTCCACCACTAAAATTCTACAATGTTTTTTTTCACCCAACACAAGATTTTAATGTTAGCATTTTGTTAGCTAGCACACTATATGGACAAAAGTATTGGGACACTTTGGCATCAGTGCTTCCAGATTTGTTGAAGCATAATCCAGGACTTCTAAGTGGAGATGTTCTGTGGCATCTGCCTTCATCACATTAGGGAATCTCTCTGCCAATATCAAAATCTCAAATCTCAAAATCTCTGGTTTCACATTATCTTGGTTCTCTGGATTAACCACTGACAAATTTGTCAAGATTTGGCCTCTCATTGGGAAATTTATTGGGAAATTTTCCTTTATTTTTTGAAAGCTCCTGACATAGAATGCTCTAGCATCTTTAAAGTACTGCTTTGTGCCTCCTCATCAAGAACCCAAAAAAGCTCTTCATCTGCACTGTGAATTTCAGGGTTGAACACATCTATCTCCTGCACTTTCTGTTCTCTCAAAACTTTTAGCACAATAAATCCGCTTGCTATGTCATGCAGGACAGCTCTTCAACGCTGTCATTTAACGTAATGCTGTAAAGAACTGGTGTCTTGCTTTGAAAAATCGAATTAAATTTATCAAAACAATGTGACATTGTGAAGAAAGGAAGCGTACATTTCATAGTGGGGTCAGTCAGCCTCTACTGAATATCACAGGACTTCTGATTCTCAGTATGTGATTCAAAATAAGAACTTAAGGCAGGCCATTGGTTGAGCAGATGGTCCAAACCTTTTGCACTCTCTGCTGGGCTCCATCACAGAAGTCCTGAAACTGTTTAAGTTCCTCTCTTCCTTTTTGAGCTTTTCTCAAAATAGTAGTTGATGTCAACTAGCAATTCTTCAGGTGACATTGAGAGCTCTTTAGCAGCAATTTTGGCACATATATTAACCAAGTGACTAGGACAGCCAAAACTGTATATATGAGGGGCCTGTCCTTTCACTCTTGATAAGAGAGTTGTTTTTGCCAATCATGACATTGTCACTGCTGAATCGTATGCAATTAGACCACTCAAAGCCTTTTTTCATGCATGGATGATGCAATGCAGTTAAATATATTGTCAAATTAGCCATCACTGCACACTGGCATATCCACAAATACTTGACTAAAGTACCTGACTAAAACGTCACATTCCTTCTCACACATGAGGTCATTCCTTTCATCAACCAAAATACTGTATGGCCTTTTTTCTGTCCGGATTAATTTCTAGTGCCAGGTTCATCATAGCCGCTGTCTTAATGGAACAGCATGCATAATTTCTTGCTATTTCTGAGTCTGGAAACATTTTCCTAAATAACTTGCCAGTGTGCCTGCACACACTGAAAGAAATATGTGAAGTACACCTCAGCTTTCGTAACCTTGTCCATGAGACTTTGCTTTTCTGATGAAAAGAACTGAGATATACTGGACTGAACAGCCTTCCCTGCGCTTAGCCTCCTACATTGGCATTTCTACATTGTCTATATGTATAATTATTTTTTAATTAATTTTCTCTAGACTGCACAAAAGTCTTCAAGGAGTTTTGTCAGCTTTGGCATCACTGCACACTGGCATGTCCACGAATCCAACTGCCACCTTATAGTGTGCTTCACTGTAGTATACCTGACTAAAATGGCACATTTCTTCTCACACGTGATGTCAATCATTTCATGAACCAAAATACTATATGGCCTTTTTCTGTCCGGATTAATTTGTACGAGAAGTTAAATAAAAGACCCCCCGCACTGAACTCTGATTGGCTTATTTTGCTAAGTAAACTGTCTCCCGTGCATGCTCTTTGTTTGCTTGCTGTAGTTTTCGGGATATTTTTATTCAATTTGCAGGCGTCAGGGAGCCGCTATCAATACTTCCGGGAGACTTGGAATGTCTGCACTTCAGATCTGAACCACTCACCAGTTATTGTGCCATACTCGTCACTGACATAGTGTCCAAATGCTTCCCAAACATCCTTATCCTCTGACTGATGCACACAGTGGAGGGTCACCTTCTGTCTGGGGTTCAGATTCCTCACTTCGATCTGAAGCTTCTCGTCCACTAGCCCTCTGGTGGGCTCAACCGAGAGTAAAGGCCAAACCCGTGGCACGGTGCTCAGGATCCTGTGAGCAGAAAAGCCGGACATTTTAAATGTTGTTTTGTGGGAAATTAAGCGAAGGAGACCCTTACTCTATGCTGGACACCTTTGAAAACAATTATCCGTCTACAGGAGCCGCAGAGGCTCTCACTGCCTGCACAGCGCATTCAGCAGAGAAGGACCCTGTGAAAAACTCCTACCCGTTCGTGGCCAACATGTTGCTAGAGGTGGCGGGGACCTGTCTCCCTCGAGGACACTCGGGAGAAGTTGATAAATAGTTTTGCTGTGCCGGTAAAAAGTCCGAACCTGAAGCTGCACGGCCATTGGCTGAAACCGGGGTGTATTAATAAAAGTCACAGTCGCATAGTTGTTGCACGCTTTAATCCTTACATCAACAACAGCAATAATAATAATAATAATAATAATAATAATAATAATAATAATAATAATAATAATAATAATAATAATAATAATAATAAATAAAAGTAAAGAGGCTTCGTCTAGTCACATGTGAACACAGCTACCACCAACAGGGGGCGCCCGGAGAGCAGTGTGTGGGCACTTTGCTCAAGATCACCTGTGATACCACTAACAGTCATGGGATTAGAGCATACAACTTTCTGGTCACAGGGGCAACTCCCTAACACCAGAACACCAGCTGCCTCTAGCTGTTCTGCCATTGCAATAGAATAATAGTAACAACAACAACAACAATAATAATAATATTAATAATAATAATAATAAAATAATAACAACAGTAATGATGATTGTTGTTATTATTGTCAGTATTATTATTATTATTATTATTATTATTATTATTATTAACTATTACTTACTGTGCCATGCTGCAAATGTTTTGCCTCTGTGTCATTTACATTTGCACTATTGCTCAAGCTGCCATGCTGATATTATTTTAGGGAATAATAACTATAACAGAAATATAGGCCTGAGTTTTTTGCATTTGTCTGGTATTTATTTGTGAATGAGGTCTTCAGTATCCCTCTTGAACTTCAGCCTCTTATTCATTTGCTATATCTGTAGTACTCCCTATTCATTTTCTCGTGTTCATTATTTGCTCACTGTGCCACACATCTGAGGTAAGAAGTGCATCCTGCCATTTTAAAATATAAAAAAGAGTACACCACTATTGGCAGTGCTTGCTTGAGTATAGCATGTGTAGTATGGTAGTATGTGGTTTGAAGGTTATTTTTCTAGCCCTTAACTTTTGTTCATTTGTATACTGAAATAAAATGAATCCTAAAATTAAAAAAACCAACATTAAGGAGCTCTGCTTGTCAGTCAGATGCTCAAAATAAGTAGCCAAACCAATCAGGAACTGCCAAACCAAACACTTACTGTGTAATTATTTAAACCTCAGCCTGGTTTTGGGTCATATGTTTGAATGAGCACAGATCTATAGATATTTTAGAAATTGATCAAACCACATGTCTAATAATAGTTTTTTAAAATAACTAGTCATATTTTCATAGAAAAGGCTAATTCGTTTGTAAATAAAAGTATGAAAATTGCATGTGCAGTATCATGCGCAGCTTGGTCCAGCTGGTGGCCTGTTGGTTAGTGAGTTGTCTCTGTGATCACAAGCCGTGGGTTTGAATCCTAGGACTGCTAGTGGCACCACTTGAGCAAGTGTACCTAGGTGCCTCATTATTGGCTGCCCCCTGCTTCACTTGGCAAAAGGTTTAAATGCTGAGAAAGAATTTCACACTGTTTGCTGTGGTGTGTTCACAAGTAAAGGGCCACTTTACTTTTAAATCATTTCATTATGTGCAATATCTTCTTATTATGTGCAATAGTTCTTACTACATGCAGTATCACTACTTATGTCAGTATTATATACAGTATTTATTATATATATATATATATATATATATGTTTTCTACTATGTGCAATAACACATTTGTGTTACTAGTAAATTACTTATCTATACTAGTAATATCTCAGTATTTCTGTATATAGCATAGTGTTTTACAGTTACTACAGTTTATCTGATTTATTTCGACTTTATCTTCTATATTGTTCTTGTCTTTGTGTCTTGGTGTATCTGTGCAGTCAAAACATAAGCAATTTCCTTCAGGATCTTATTCTGACTCTACTTAAAAATGACAAAAGGAATACATGCCAGATGTATTTATCAGTTACTTTTACAAATGTATGAAGATGGCAAAAAAATACATGCTTTGGATGTCAATAAATGTTCTGACTGGTAATGAAAAAGAAAACTGAACAGTGTTTCCACATTCTGGTGACTCATTTTTTGTGCATGAATACACACTGTTGTAGTCTAAAGCTGGATTGGTTCCTATTTTGAGTCTTGGCTCCGCAGTGTTTCTTTAACTGAATGCTTCTTGAACCAACATCACTGTGGCTCCAGTTATTTTAAATATCCTGAGAATTGCTGTAGGCCTGAGCAAGAACCAACAATGTTTTGCTTATACGCTTAAACTTCAGCCTTTTAACTGATAATTAAAATCAAATTAAAAATGTAATACTAATACAATATTTAAAGATATATAAAGATACACAGGTACATTTCATAAAAATCTACTGTTGTAAGTTCATGGCTATTTCCACTCGACACACAAAAATGACTTATTACTAAAATGTTTATTTTCCTTTTTTTATTAGGGAATGATGATTTTATAGTTAATTGCATTTTATACATTTTATTCATATACTTTCTGGTCAAGATCAAGCTGATAAGCAAACACACAAACACACACACACGCGCGTCTCACACAGTAGATTTACACTAATGAGCAAAATGATAAATTATTGCTCCACATGCTGAAAGTGGAAATGTAAAAGCACAAAGACCTGAGCAACTTTTAAAAGTAATGGTCAGACAACTGGCTCGGAGTTCTCAAAAAAGGCAAAACTTGTGTGGTGCTTCTGGTCAGCAATGGTGAGAACCTGCTGAGAGAAGCCCAAGGCAGGACAAATCACAAACTGGCAACAAGATTTTGGGCATACCAGGCTGTTTTACGAAGTCAACAAATCAAATAGAAGGCCTACATTGTTTGACAGGAATGTGTCACAACACAGTGTGCTGAGTGTAGGGCTACATAGCTGCAGACATTTCAGAGTGCCAAGGGTCACCCCTGCCCACTGTTGGAAATGCCTACAATGGGCTTGCAAGCATTAGACTTGAACCACGGAGCAATAAAAACCGGTCAACTGGGTGGGTGAGTCCAGTTCAGCTCAGGTATGTTCGACCCATTTACCTTGACAAGAGATGGCACCAGGATGAACTATGGGAAGAAGGCAAGTTGGTGGAGGCAGTGTGACGCTCAGGGGAATGTTTTATTGGGACACACTGGGTCTGGGCAGTCATGCAGACATCAGTTTAACAGATGTCTACCAAAACACTGTTGCAGAACAGGTACACCCCATCATGGTAACTGTATATCCTAAAGGCGGTGGAATGTTTAAGCAGGATAATGTACACAGCCACACTGTTCAAGAAGGGTTTAGGGAACACTGAGTTCAAGGTGTTGCCCAGGCCTCAAAACTCCCCAGGTCATTTGTAAAATGCATCCTGGAAAAACACCTCGCAATTTAGACTGCTGTAGATGCCTTGCAACCATATACCACAGGGCACCCTCAAAGGTCAATATGTGGTGGGTTGATGCAGTTTTGGTGGCACACGAAAGACCAAAAGACCAAATGTTACAGAGGTAGCCGAATGCAGCATAAAGAATATTGCCCAGGGACTCTTTATTGGTGTAGCATGGTGGTGGGCTGGCCCAAGCGGAGTATTAAACCCCAGTGTGATACTTTGTGGGAAATGGTGTTACTCACTGTGCCACAACACATAAAGCATACATTAAAATAACATAAAAAATATATATATTTTAAGACTTTACAGTTTTAACAGATTATGTATGAGTTTGGTCTTGTGGTAGAGTCTTCCACAGAACTACCTAACGGGCAGTTGCTTGGGCTGGTGGGGCGATCTAACAGGGGCAGAACTCGATCAGGTGCCTCCGCTATCTCTTTAGTCCTGTAGTGATTTTTTCGCCTTGAACTTAGAGAAAAACAGAGAAAGAAAGAGAGAGAGAGCATCATTAGTGAGAGGGCATCAAACCACAACCTGAGCAATATTTGCACTGCAATATACCTATACCTATTTCATTTTTCACTTTACATTACGTTGTTCATAAGGCATGGATTACTCAAGCCTAATATATGATTGGACTATTCAGAATGTATCATTTATTACATTAATTGCATTTTAAATAAAAAGTCAACACTATAAATTGACAATGAATTAGTATTAGTCAAATATATATATATATTTAAATTATATTTATTTATTGTTATTGTTATTTCACAATTATTGGAACCCCAAGAACTTCAAGAGATTTAAAGGAAATATGATCACATTCATACTGGACTAATTTTATGATGTCCTATCGATGTCCTGTTTCACTCAGGTACAAAAGTGAGGTGACACACAGCCCAAATCCTTTAGCCATCCGTCACCATGTGAAAGATTCAAAAGCATTGCACTGCAACAAGGCAAAAGTTGCTTGCACAAATCAATGGATGGATCCATGAAAAAGTCTGAAGCAAGGCTATTTTGTCAGCAGCCACAATGAGAAGGATGGAAAAATCTTCAAACATCACAGTTTCAGAATTACGGAGTCCACCATCTAGGGACTAACATGTTTTTTTTTTAATTCACAATAAGATGTCACCTCCATGCCAACAAATTGACAAAAAGGTACGCCAGAAAGAAACCTTTCCTATCTTATTACCACAAGCAAAAGTACTTTCCAGACACCACAGGAACAACTTAAGGGACATGGTGGTCGGACTGAGCTCTTCGATGCCAAATTAGAAAAGCATCGAACAACCTAGTGGTTAGGGCGTTCAGCCTGCGATCAGAAAGTCGTAGGTTTGATTCCCAAGACTGCTAAGTACCTCTGAGGTGCCCTGAGTAAGGGTCCCCACACACTGCTCCCCGGGCGCCGTGTTTCTGGCTGCCCGCTGCTTCACTTGGTGAACGGGTTTAAATACAGGGAAAGAATTTCATGCTGTTCACACTGTGTTCTGTGGTGTGTTCATGTATAACAGAATGGTCACTTTCACTTCACCAAGCATTAAATATGGTGGAGAATCTGTGATGCTGTGTTTCTTATGGCAGTATTGCCTATGTGGCATTATGGATCACAGAAAGTACCAGGAGCTTTTAAAACAAAATCTTGCTGCCTCTGTAAAAAAAGTTCAAACTTGTGGCTGGATCTTTCAGCAGGACAAACGATCCAAAGCACCCAACAAAATTCACTTAAAAAATAGTAAAATGATTTAAAAAAACCCTCAAAGTCATGCTTTTGCTATGGTCATCCGAACCCAACTTAAATCCAACTGAAAACCTGTAGGTAGCTCGAGAAGAGAGTGCACAAGAGAAATGATATGGAAAGATTTTGCACTGAGAAAAATCCAAAAATCCCTGATCTTATAAAACATTACAAGACAAGACTCGGCTGGTAAAAGAGGGGTCCACAAAACAATAAATGGGGTGCCAATAATTACAACATGCATGTTTTTCAGAACATAATTTTGTAATCGTAGTCTCATATGGCTTTTTTATGCTGAGTAAATACAATGGGTCATAAAAAAGCCACACTGTACATGTTCAAAACCTTACCGTTGAGACCAGAGAAGAGATCCTGCTAATGCTGCGATCACCAAAATGAGTAATATTGTCCCTGCAGCTATCCCTCCTTTGGCTAAACACAGAAAAGAGAGGAATGAGGAAGCTCTCAGGTGGAGAAAGAAAAAAGTCTAAGATCTAAGGGCTGCCTTCAGTTTACTTGATTTGAATGTGTGTATCACTTCTGCACAAAATATTTTGTGCCATCTTTGAAAATATAAGATAATGAAGATGCAATATAAGGTATCAGGTGTAATACAAAGACCATGGGCAGTGCTAGGGCTGTGCTACCATGGTTTTCAGACCAGATGTTTCAAACAAAGCTCTGAATCTTTTTTGCACCTTTTTGCACCATCCTCATATTAGGATGTATTTCCCTTTCACAATGCTTGCTAGCTAGACTTAAATGATCAAATTCTATAAGGTACCAAACAGGAGAAAAGAAAACAACAACAGAAAACATGGAAACAAAAGACAACATCCAAATACGGAACGGAAGTACATGATGTACAGATGGGCCCACAACTTTACCAGGACAAGAATGTAAGCAAGCAAGTTAAACAGCAACAGGGAAAGAGAGAGAGACAGAGAGAGAGAGAGAGAGACAGAGAGACAGAGAGAGAGAGAGAGAGAGAGGTCAGGTGTGGTCAGGTGTGTTCATGTATTAACACACTTGGTCCCTAAGTAGAAATGAAAATTATAAATATATAAATAATTGGTTCTGCATTAGTGGCACAATGGGAATTTCTGGATGTCCACTGACTTATTCACTGCCCCTGGTGCAGACTAGAGGCTGACATTTTTTCGGGAATCCCGCTGGAATCCCGGGGCTTGGGAAACAAAATCACTATTAATAACGTGATTGGTACGGGACTGGAAAAAATGTAAGGGGGAGTGGGTGGGACCGGGAATCGTAATAACACTATGATAACTTTATACAGAAATATAGCTTAACTACAAATAAACAAATTTTGAACTCAATACTAGTTGTCCTGTCTCTTTATGCTCTCCTCCTGCTTGATTTGCTGTAGCCGGTTAAGTGAACGGCGTGCTCCACACACCCGTAACAGTTGGTGGCCCAACCACCAATAATGTAAGAGAGGAAGTAGCTTCTTCACGCACTTTTTAGCCGTGAAAAAAACAACAACGCGGTAGTGGGAGGGAATGGGAGTCATTCTTCTGGGATTGGGATGGGACGAGAGTTTTCCCCAGTTTTTTTATGGGAATGGGATGGGATGGGATTTTTTTTGTGGGAGTGGGATGGAAGAGGTTTGAAAATTCACTCCCGTGTCACCCTCTAGTGCACACACAGATCTGATGATTAAGCAAATCTAAAAGGTGCTTAGGGAGCAGTGTAACAATATTTTAAAACTTAAGAGGTAATTATATAAACTTCTTAGTACACAACATCAATTATGCGTTGACAAAAGTATGTAGACCATCACAGACTTGCTCCTCACTTTTGCTTAAGAAGTAAAATAAATCTACTGGGTAAAAGATAATTAAACTAATCAGGATGACATCCATAAACACAGTTAAGCATAGCTTTATGAGGTGCAGCCCCCTTTTAGTAATGATTTAGCAAAGTATATGTGGGGTTCTTTTACTTTTTAGTTCTTAAGCATAATGGTACCTCACATTTCTGAACAGATTTTTGTTTAAGAAGCACAGCTGCTTGCTCAGATTCTTTTTTCTCTCCCTTGTATCAATGACTGCGTGGATAATGTAATAAACGCACCAGACTCCTGCTGATGGTAATCACGGACAAAGAAGAATGACAGTATAGCCCATATGGGCAAAGACAAGCAATGGGTGCCACAAACATGCAGGTGCAGTGACACATGATTTGGTATTCACGTGGAAATGATCAACAATCAATTCAATGCATCATTTTTTCAGTGCACAGTGAAGGGGTCATTAGTCAATAGGGTAGACAAAGGCAAATATGGAGCTACTTACCTGCACTGGAAACTTGTGGTTCACTACTAGGACCTGAAAGACAGCGAGATAGCAAGTGAGTACTGAGACAGTGAGAGATGATAAGTCAGAGAGCTGTTGTTGGCAAGTATTCAGCATCCTGACACAAACATAGTTCTTTTATCAAGAAGCACATTGATGCAACATGTTCCATTAAAGTGCAAGTGAGTGACACATTTGAATAATAAATCATTTTTTTCAGTGTTTGAATCTGCACTGCAGTACAGCAGTGTTATGCAGGAAACATAAATAGGTCAATAACAGCACTTGTTAAAGTCTTGTTAAATACACATATCTGACTTGTATTTCATTTTCAGAGAAAACGTGAATTAATGTACAAAAGAAGTCATTATTCATATTTATACGCCTATATGCAACTTTTCATGCCTTAAAAATTAAAAAGAGCTTTTGTTACTAAGACTCTAAATGACCTCCAAATGTCTCTCTGGGAGAGACTGAGTCTGGGCTCAATCTCTTCCAGATCCAGTAATTTGTCACAGCTGTTTATATATTTATATGTAGCTATAACAACTAATCTTTCCATGTGGGAATTTCATGCATCGCACACTTTTGCAGAAAATGAGAAAGCTATAAGATCATCATAATACTAATAATAATCATGATGATGAATTATAAAAATTTAAGATGAAGCACAACTACCATAGTACCTTTTAGGGGTAATACAGAATAAACATTATTACTCAAAATAATAAAATGCATTATACTCCCTTCCCCCAACTTCCTTTCGTTTGCACTGTGCCTAAAAAAATCCAGTCTGACACTAATACAACTAGCAAAATATTGAACAGACTTCAACATACAGAATACATTTTTATTTCACATGAATTTATTTTGTAAGCATGTGAATAGTCACACTGTCAGAATTACAGATGGCATATTGGTATTGATGGGTATTGGTATTAGTCAGAAAATGCTGGGCTGGATTTTGGAGGGACAAAAAGAATGTGTTCGATCTAATCCTGTGACAAATGCAGCCTGGGGCTGGTTTCACTACAGTAGTTTAGACTGGTCTATAGGGTAAGATAGACCAAACTTAAGACAGTTTCACAAAAGTTAAGACTTATTTTAAGTCTTTTTATTTTAACTCTCCAAAGACACACCCACACTCTCTTTCACACAAACACACACTCCCCTCCCATACTCCATCTAACCCCTATCTCAACACAAATAATACAAGTGCAAAAGAATAGAACAAACAATTCACATTTTTTACAAATAACTTAAACAAAACCCAATATCTAAGGTCACCACAATCCAGTTCCATTCATTAGAACAAATTGAGGGCATCTCTTTTTGTGAAAGTATAAGAACCTCATAGCTTATTTAAACATGTAAAATGTTTCTATGTAAAAACGTCTATCCAAATGTATCTTTCATTTGACTTGAACTTGCATGTTTTATTTTTTTCTATTGTTGCACCCAAACTTCCCATACACCCATCCACCCTTCCTTCCTTTGTGGTCATATACACATTAAATCAAATCCATTTGATGCATCATTTTTAAGAGGAGATGTGCACCCACACACATACATAATTCATAGAACCATTCATACCAGATGCTGTAGAAGTTTTTCCCAGTGTGGTACACCATGTCTTCTCTGTTGTACTGGATGTCAAAGAAGTGAGATTTTGGGCTGATGTGTTCACAACTGAAAAACAACACACATATTTAAGATTTCTATTCAATTCTAGAAAGCATGGTAATGAGGGAACATTTGCTTTGCCATCCCACAGTTGTCTTTATAAGACACCATCAGCTAAGCTTGGACCAGCAAGCAAAAGCCAGTGATGAAGCAGAGAAGAAAAAAAGCAATGTTATGATTTTAAATGCGTACATCATTTGCACATGAATAAAATATGCGGAAGCGCAATGTGGCCACATTTTTATAATTCTGTTTATGCAGAGCATGGTTCTCCATTTTTGTCCAATCACTTCGTATTTAGCATTTTAACAGTTTGTGTTTTCCTGATCATCAGTTCTAAAATGTGTTTGCAGAATTGGGTGTTTTAAGCAAAGAAGTCAATAAGAGAGTGTGCTGAATGGCTATAATTATAAGGTATGACAGGCAGAGTAGTCTACAGATAGTTTAACAATCCATTGTACTCCATATACTTGCAAATTGTAACATTCAACATTTACTTTTACTTCATATACTTGCCATTTATAACTACACTATAAGGATAAAAGTTTTGGGACGCCTGACCATTACGCTAACAGGGACTTAAATTACATTGCATTCAAATACACAGACTTTAATATGTCTTTATGGAGCTTGCCTAGTGCACAGGGATTACAGTCATGCTGGAATTGAAAAGGTTCTTCCCCAAACTGTGTCTACAAAGTTGGAAGCAGGGCGTTGTCCAAAATGTCTATGCTGAAGCATTAAGATTGTCCTACACTGGATGTAAGGGTCCATCTAAATTCAGTCATTAAGAGGTGTGTCCCAATACATTTGCCCATATAGTGTACAGGCATTAGTAAGATCCAGGTGGTGTAGTTTTCTTCTCCTACTGGTGCTCACAAAAAATAATAATAGCTCTAATATCTTCCCCTTGTTGAGAAACTTGACAAACTTGGCTTTTTTATGACCTGTGACTACAGTGAATAACACAGGTCAACAGGTCAAAATCATCATAGATAAGTTTATGTGGTTTTGTAGTGTTTTTCATGCTGATTTCAAATCTGTGTTTAGTTTTTCCTGCACATACAGTTTTTGTGATTAAGCCAGTTATACATTGCATGATGGTATAATTAGCATATAATAATCATATGCTGAGCGTTTTTGAAGAAACAGTGGTAGCTGACTGACACTGATCATTA
>JBBPCY010110358.1:0-19038 GCA_037974405.1 Brachyalestes nurse | reverse complement strand
TAGCATATGATTATTATATGCTAATTATACCAACTATCATGCAATATATAACTAGCTTCATCACAAAAACTGTACATACTAGGGAAAAACTAAACACAGATTTGAAATCAGCATGAAAAACACTACAAAACCCACATAAACTTATAATGATGATTTTGACTTGTTGACCTGTGTATTAATCAAATTCTCCCTCATTCTCCCCTCGTGTCATTGATTGATCTGTCAGTTTAGATATCCCACTCATGGTTTCTATGGAGATGAGGAGATTGCATATGTTCAGGGGGCAAGTCTTTCAGACTCTGGATACCCCCAGTGGGAGGAGTGCAGGCACACTCTTTCTGACACTTTTCTCAATTGCCTCTCCAAAGACGTCAAGGACGAACTTATCACATAGGATCTGCCAGGCACCTGTGAAGTCTTGGTAGATTTGGCCATCTAGATTGATACATGGCAACGACAATGCCACCAAAGTACAAGCCCCAGGCGCTTTTTGATAGCTTCTACTAATATTCCAGCCCATGAGCCAACAGTCTGGTGCCTCTCATTGTCATCTGCTCCCTATGTTTCTGAATCTAAATCTAGGCAGGTTGGCTGTGCTCACCCAACTCCAGCTGAGAGACAGTGAAGGATGACAACCCATTTCTGCCAGTATTGTGGTCAGCCAGGGCACTTAATCACCACAAATCAGTGAAACTGGGCATAGAATGAAGAGTACCGGTGAGTGTGACACCTGTCAAACTCTTACTCAGACCATCTTCCTCACTGCCATATTGTTCCATGCCTCAAATTGTAAGAGCGAGTAAGTGCACTGGAAGAGAGGCCTCTTCATTACAGGCAGCTGAGGATGTCTCGTGGCACATGCTCTATGAGGCCCCAGTATTCTGGAAGTGGCTGTGGATTTTCTGAGCATGTGTGCTTTGCTGCTCTAATGGTTCTGGACAGATTAGCCTAGATCTTCACAGGGAGAACTCATCACATGTTTTTAAGGCAATATTTTAAGTTCTTAGCAGCTTGCACACCTCTGCAGGCGTCAGTGGTTTGTGGTTGGGTTGTGTGGTCATGGCCTTGGAGGCAGTAACATCATCGATGCAGTTGCTTATGTAGCCAGTTACTGATGCCTCCAGTCACTGCAGGTGGCAGACTCCCTACACATGTCCCAGTCAATGTGTTCAAAACAGTCTTGAAGAGCACAAATGACTCCTTAGAGTCGCATATGAGTGGTCTGTATGTTGGGTTTAGCATAAAATATGTGGCCTGAGCAGCAGAGCAGTCCAAATCCTGGTTGAACTTAGGGAAGTGCCAAATTGAAATTTGCATGTTTGAGTGTTACAATAAAAGCCATGTGGATGTGAGTTCTGAAGCTTATTGATGGCTCCTTAAAGTTCACCCAGCACACTCTTTTCATTACCAGTGGGTGGGAAATGCGTCTGAACAGGTAATTCTCAACACAAAAGCATGGCATGGGAGCATCCTCTCACCTTTCCTCTTCACCCTGTATACCCCTAAAGCACATTTCCAAGTGGAGGTATTGGAGGAATACAATCAGCTGGGAATCCACCTTGACAACAGGCTGTGTACAAGAAGAGGCAGAGCAGACCCTTCTTCTTGAGGAAACTCAGGTCCTTTAATGTCTGCAGCAAGATGTTACACATCTTTTATCAGTCTACAAGTGCAATATGCAATCTGCTGGGGCAGTAGAATCAGAGCCAGTGCCGCTAAAATTAACAAATATTTAAGTACAGCACCTTAAATTTTCTCCAAGAGCTCCTGGTCGGAGAGCAGAACAGTTCCAGCCAGATACTTCTTCAGATTCACTGTAGCAGAGAATGCTACATAAAGTAATTCATGTCATCTGCCATTATTCTGTCCAGTAATTCCCCTCTATATCTGGAGAAAGACCTTCTCTAACAGTGAAGCTTCCTTCTCATATCAGGACATCATTCACCATACCTGTTACTTACAGCTGTCTGTGTATTCTGTATCATATGCAGGGGCAGCTGGTGACATTTTTGGAATCCACCTGTATTTATTTGCTGTAAACAAATGAGAAACTGATTGTGTTGCACTTCTGTAGACCTTCAAACAACAGCACCACCAACAGGTTGTGATAAAAATGGGATTTAGTTAAGATGGGGATGATTCACATCCAGTCCCAGCTTTAGATTCACACAGTGCATTAGTGTGGAATGCACTGTGCCATTTTATAAGAAGGGAAACACCCCCTAGATTTGAGAAAATGTGAGAAAAGCAGTCAACAAATTTGAGAGATGTGTCACGTACTGACTTGGCAAGCTCAGGTTTGAGGCACAGATGCAGACTTTCTCCATTTTGATGTATCTTTATTTAATTCAAACTCCAAAACCAAAAACAAGGCACGGTGGCCAGAAAACACAAAACAAAGCTCAAGATGAACCAAGCCCAGGGTAGGTGTGAGAGAGGACGGACAAAAACTAACCAAACACAGGAACTATTTAAACACAAAATAAACTCAAAACACCGGATCCCCATTTAGGTCAGTGATGAGACCACACCCCTAACTAACATGAAAGTCCCTTGAAGTCCAGGGCAGCAGCGGCTTGGTTCAGAAGAACCAAGATCCTGCTACAGTTCAGATTAACTCTTTTAGAAAACAGCTGAAGTTTTTACTGGTCTTATATAAAGAGATTCACACTTACTGTGAAATCCTCAAATATAACAATGTTTAGGACTACACCCAACACCATTCATGCAGATCCTTTGAGAATGGAAGAAAAACATAACTCGTATTCACCGCAAGTTCAACCATTAAATCAGACAAATGCATATTAATAACACTGTATTGTATTTTCTCCCACGTAATTTGTAGAAGACAGCTGGTGTGTATTTGGATCCGTTACGGCTGTCACAGGCTCTGTTCAGAAAACACTCAGGGTCTATTAAGAGAGAAAGCACTGACCTTGGTTTTGCTCACATATGCAGAAATATAGGCATGCCACAGTCTGACCAGTCAGAAGGGACGCTCAGTCGTGATGAATTCTCAGAAACCAGGTCAACACACTGAGGCCACAGACTGCTGCATCTGGAGAGGATTTAAAACTTTCTCACCATCTGCACTTGGGCTGCAGCCAATAGAGCATATCCAAAATACCCTGTCACTTGAAACGAAAACAGTAAGGTGAAAAATTCTCTTTTAATATGGTTTATATTGGCCTTTAACAGCAGTCAAGATTCAATAGTAACTTGTAACAAAACAGTAGTCAAGCTTAATTGATAACATATAACAACTATTAATTGATAACTAAAACAAAGTCACAATTTTCTTAACATGGACAGCAATTCAGTAACTTCATGTGCTCACATGAAGTATTCCCGGACTTTGAACTAACTTCTAAATCTGTAAAACAGCCCTGTACTATTATCCATCCTCCACCAAACTACTGTGAGCACTATACTTATAGGTAGTGTTCTCCTGGTATCTGTCAAACCCAGGTTAGTCCATCAGACTGACAGAGAGTCCAACTAACTACCCCAGCTGAGGCTCAACATTGCACATAGTGATTTTATACCTGTGTGCAGCTGCTTAGCCATGGAATCCCATTTGGTAAAGCTTCTGATGCACAGTTCTTCTGCTGATGTTGCTTTCATAATCAGTTTGGAACTCTGTAACAAGTGATTAAGTAGAGAATAGATTTTTTTTACATGTTACATGCTCTGACAGTTTGCATTATCTACTTCTTTTTGGCTGGGTTGTTGTTACTCTTAGATACTTTCCTTTCACAATAATAGCACTTACAGTTGACCGGTGCAGATGCAGTGGATTTCACAAACTGCATTTGCTTTTATGACAGTACCCCATTTAAAATCACTGAGCTCTTCACTACAGACTACCAGCGTTTGTCTAAGGAAACTGAATGACTATGTGCTTGATTTTATAAATCAGTTAGCAATTAGGAGTGTCCACATACATTTGGTTATATAGTACAATATAACCATTAAAGATGATTTTTCTCTCTTATATAAAACAGTGGCAATGGATGCTGTATTTTAACAATGCCTTTGGAAAATGGAACTGCTTATTGAATGGCTAGGTTTTGCATAAATCTGTAGAGATAATAAGAGCTGTGAGATGCTCATCACCTTCCAAAGAGAGGGGTCAGAAAGAGGGCTTCTTTGCTGAGAAGATGCATTGACTTCATTTTATAGTACGCAGTGACTTGGTGAGGCAGATGGAGATGTGCATGGCTCTATATGCTAATAGCATTACAGCCAAGATAAGATCCAGTCTCAATTTTCATAATGAAGGCTCTCACTTAGAAATATTAATCCTGCAAATTAACATTATTTGTGCATTGCACTTGTTATTCAAACTTTCCTTCAAGCAGAGCATCTCAATTTACTTCTAAAAACAGCAGCTTTATTACAAAAACACATCGACCACAGACCAGAGCACAGCAGCCTGATGTCTTTGGTTGAAATCCAAGCACCTATCTCTTACATAAAAAGCCTGCGACAGGATGGGATAAGTGGTATTGGATGTTGATAATGGTTGGACATTTATTCCCGATGACAGAAAAGAAGTCTGAAAGGCTAAAAGCAAATATATAAGGCTTTCTACCCACACTGGTACAACACCAAAGATGATTATCTACACATCTATGCCTAAACATTATGATATAAACATCTAAGAATATGGTTGTGTATCCTTTATTTAGAAATATTGGAGAAATCCCCAGGAATCCTTAAGTGGTCATCCGCACAGAAGTTATCCACATGAACTTTCGCACAAGACAAAAATCCTGCTTATACAATGAAATTATGTCATATAGAAGGGTAATCAACTCTTTCACAAACTTTAAAATTTCACAAACAAGCTTGCTAACAAATGAGCAAAGAAAAAGAAGAATAAAGCAGATGAAAAAGATTTAAGTTTACAAAGTTTTATGAAAATAAGATGAATAGAAATTGTCCAAAATGACAAAAACCAACAACTTATGGTGATCTTGCTACGTAACTTTGGGTTTGTCCTGACAGCAGTGACACAAAGATCAGTTCAAGTGTGTGTGTTTTTAATCCCTGCACATATATTAGCACGCAGATTCTTCACTACATAACACTATGTAGTTATAAAATCATCAGTCTACCACAGGTGCAGAGTGATTGAGGGTGGTTTACTATTTCCTTTCTTACATCAGTGCGCATTATAATTTAATTTGAGTAAAGACTCTGCCTCTGCACCATAAACTAGCATACAACCAAACTCAAACAGTGTTTAATTCTTGTCATTTGCTATATTTTACAAACACTCTTCCAAACCAAACTAGATCAAATGTCAAACTGCCTCTATGGTATTAGTATTGTCATACTTTTGGTGCTTGCAGAGGCGAGTAGCCAACTGTGGTTGTTGTTGGAATGAAAGTGGGACACAAGAAATGCATTTCTGTGCCTTTCTGAAATTTACTGGAGAGAAAGGGAGAGAGAGAGAAAGAGAGAGAGTTCCAAAGTACAAAGACAAGAGTTAAGTGGAGATGGAAGCATGGATTGTCTTGTCATCTAAAGAAAAAAGCAAAGAAAAAGGTTTTGAAATGATACCTATCACTTCCCGTGCATGTGCACAAAGGAAAAGTCTACAGGCTTTAATCTATATGCCCTGGTTTATGACATGTCATTTAGTTTACTTGCAAAAGACAGATTTCACAAGTCCATGTATTTGAAAATGTAATATTAGTTTTTTGTACTCAGTAATACTACATAGACTGAAGATATCTATGTTTATATGGGTCACCTTTAGTGATCTTCTGGCAGCCTAGAGATCATGTTAATAAAATTAGTATTGTTTTGATGTGCAAGTGAATACACTGCAGAATGGTGACAAGGTACATGTGGTTGTTTTGAATAAGAAGATTGTATTTTGCAGGTCTCTTAAGAGAGGTTGTGTCAGGTTCACTAAGTTGCTACATAGCTAGAGTTTTCCACAAATATACAACAGCAGCATTTAAATTCTCTCTAAATGCTAAGCTGTCTGTTGCACTGCTTTATGTAAAGCAGCATCAAATCCCTAAACCTTTCCAGACTGGTAACTATCTTGAAAGTGGAGATCGAGATTATGGGTTGGAAACTGGGACACAAAATAGAAGCAAATCTTTCATGCAGAGAGAACACTGTTGCTGTTAGCATGCACAATACGTTACTGTTGCTAAAGAAAGTGGATGCTAGCATGATATTAAACTAAATTCTTTGAGTAAATCCAAATAGTTTCATTGAATAGTTTCATAAAGTAAAATAAGCTCCCACAAAGGATTTATATCGTTATTTAGCAAAAACATATCAGCCAATTACACCAACCCGGTCTCATGATTTTTCGTGAAGCCATCACAACATAAAATCTCTATTCAAATGTGCTGCGCAGTGCGTAACACCATCACTATCACCGCTAACTGGTCGCTGAGGGACAGTAGGAGAGAAACACCGACTTACCAACTTAAAAGAAGGTTAGGGTTCACTACCCTAACCCTAATCCTGACCCTCTTTTAAGCCGACGTGCGCAAATTCCTCTCCTACTGTCCCTCAGTGACCGGTTAGCGCTGATAGTGATGGTGTTATGCACTGCGCAGCTTGTTTGAATGTGCATTAAAATACATAGGGTAGCGAAGCGTTCTCTAAAGCGGGATCGCAGCACGTCTGAATAGATTTTATGTCGTGATGGCTTCACAAAAAGTCGTGAGACCGGGGTGATTACACAGACCCACTGTCTCTGTTTAATAAAACAAAAAGGTATTAGTTGGGTTCATCCCAAATGACGAAAATCAGAGAAGCAGCATTAAGGGTCTTGACTAACAAGGTGATAGGAGGTTCTCACATATCTGTTAACAAACGATAAATTGTTTCTGTCATTTCGGTCAGCATTTCAATATACTAAGTCATTAGTTCTGAGTCATTAGTTCTAAAATATTAAAGGGATTCCCACTGTTTTGGGGTCATGGAATCTTGTCATTCACCCTAATGTTCTATTTGATCAAAGCCAAAAATTGTCAAAGTACTTCACTGAAATAAAGACGTAGTCTGCAAATACAAAAGTAGCCTACTTAAGATCTACCTAAGTGTCTGTAAGCCATCACTTAAAAACTAGAATGCATTTTTGTGTGAAAATGCAAAGTGTGATTTCATGGTTTCAACCTCCAAATGATATAAAGCTTCCATAATAATAAAAAGTTATTTTTTGCCTAGAACAGTGCAAAAAGCATTTAGAAACCTTTTAAAGAGAATTGTAACTGTTAGTTGAGAGTCGTTCTTCTCTTTTCAGTGTACACTAAACCCCCAAAAGAGAGAGGCATGAGCCAACAAGATCTTTGACAACACATTCAATCTGACACCTCACTATGTTCTTCAATCCCAAGTGCAAAGCAGCTTAGACGCTGTCATGAATGGAACATAATGCAACTAAACATAAAACAATTCAGGGCCAAAATTTTCTGTGGAAAAAAAAATATTGGCAAAATTATCTTGCGTGGTGCAGTGTTCCATTTTTTTAAGCGCTGCACAGAAAATATGCACTTTGAGGATGTGAAAGGGAGAAGGGAGCACAGATCCTAAAAGGAAAGCTGGCTCACCTCGCATTTATCCTCTGTACTTTAAGATAAGAGAAAGAAATCCACAGGCTTGACAGAATAAGGGCAGTCTTTATTTTTAAATGAAAAGATTTAGTTCAATTTGTAGAAAATGAAAGCCAAATCAAAACCAACAACAAAGTATCTGTTTGTGTTCTTAGTGATGTTTCTAGGTGACAGTGCACAGCTCAGTCTGAGGTTCAATCAGAAAAGAATGAGTCATAAACAATCAGTGACATAAACCTTTCAATGAACCCCTTAAATTGTTAGTTCCAAGTATTTTGAAGTGTCTGATAGATTACATCTGATTACAGCCCTTTAAAGACAAGTTTAATTGTGTAAAGAGCGGGTTTAATTAACACAAAATCCCCACTTATAAGTTTACTGCAATTCCTACTGTTTCAGCTTGCAGGAATAAACAAAACTTGTTAATCCATTTATTTAAAGAGTGTAGAAAATCACTTCTTGCTTGGTATTCCTGTATTTCTGATCAAGTTGATATTTGTTTGATTGGTTTCTAATGGTGAACTGTGTCTCTGGAATACCTCTAGACATGTGGCTCTTTTACATCAGCTGTGCCTGGCTGTGGATTTGGAATAAGCATGTACTTTTTTCCGCCAAACTGAAAGCTAGACACATTCTGCATAAACAAATAAGAAACGTTGCACTTCATCTGTGGGCCATACACTCAAGCTATTTTGCTGATATATAAGGACAGTTTTCCACTATGTTGGTCCCTCTCCAGACCAAACATTTCAGCCACAGGTATTACAGAAGCAGCAGGGTGTTCCTTTAAAGTATCCCAGCACTGTACACCCCCTCCCCCCTGTTTTTCCAAGAGGTTTCCACTCTTGAGAAGATCAAGCTTGGAGAAAAGCATCCTGACCTCGGGCAAACTTGACAGTGATGAAGAACATTAAGTTGTTGAGGTTACACTGACACACCAGAGTGAAAATGCTGAAATCTCACTTCAATCAAATGATTTATTTTCCTTTATTATCTGATTCATTCTGTGCATGTTGACATGTTGTCCTTTTAAAAAAGTCACTGGTTCATATGTGGCTCTTGTCTGAAACAGTAAACAACTTAATAGACATCTTTTTAAAAGGGTTTTTTTTACTGATGGAGCTGCCCTCAGCTTTATTTGCGGTTCAAAGTGCCTTCACTTATGTACATACATAAAATTTAGGGCTGGGCTATTATCTCGTTAACGCATTATTTACTTAACGACAACAATTATTTTATCGCCCGTTAAGGTTCAACTTTTTTTTTAATTCTTTCATTTTGAAAGTTAGTTGCTTTTTGTGCTCATGGGTGTGCGCAGCATGCAGCTTTACCTCTCAGCTGGTTTTCACGGGGGTCAGGCGTCCCATTACACCAACAGGGATTTTAATGACACTGCATTCAGATACATAGACTTTCATATGGAGTTGGTCCCTATTTGCAGCTGCTGTAATGGTTCTGTCCCCCATGCTGTGGACTCTGAGGGTAACTTGTTTTTCTATAACAAACTAGATAAAATGAAAATGCCCTGTAGTGGCAAATAACTTTGGTTTTATATTTGATTTGATTACATTAATGTTTAAGTTGAGATTCACAGAAATATCTGAACTGCAGCTGTGTGACTGCGTTAAAGAGAACACTGCTGTTAAAAAGCTCCTTATTTGTTTAAAGTGTTTGCAAACCAAATGTTATTGTACTTTTGTTCATACTTGAAAAATAAAAGTGCGCAATACACTACTTTTGAATGAATTATCGAATTTTGCGAATAACAATGTGAATCATCCTGATTAACCACAGAAAACCATGTGATTAATTGCGCTAAAAATTTTTTTTGTAATTGCCCAGCGTTAATAAAATGATAAAATGGAGGAAACACAAACAGTATAATTAAACTGCAAAGACTGTAAACAAATGTTGTTGCCCTGTGATTGTACTACCATTAAATCATTCTTGTAAATAAAATGTTTAGCGAAATAAAGTATGGTGGGGCCCCACAGTGATGCAGGGGGTAGCACTGTTGCCTCACACCTCCAGGGTTGGGAGTTTGAATCCCGAATCCTGAATCCTGGTCTTGTGTGTGTGGAGTTTGCATGTTCTCCTCCAGGGTCTCCAGTTTCTCCTACAGTCCAAAGACATGTGAGTCAAGTGAACTGGGGATTCTTAATTGACCGTAGTGAGTGAGTGTGTGTGTGTGTGTGTGTGTGTGTGTGTGTGTGTGTGTGTGTGTGTGTGTGCCCAGGTTGAATCCCTGCCTTGCACCTATAGACCTCGGAATAGACTCTGGGTACCCACCACCCTAGTAAGGATTAAACAGTTATAGAAAATGAATTAATTTGACCAATAAATAATAATTTGTCTGCTGGTAGATGTATATTACTAGATGAAACTTCAAGTTAGAAAGTAGCTTTTATTTCTATGCATCAAAAAATGGAACTGGGTTGCTAAGCCGAGCATTAAGACATAGCAAGGCAAGACAAGTTTGTTTGTATAACACATTCTTATACACAACGGTCATTTAATGCGCTTTACAGAGATAAACATGCATCAAAGCATCTATGTGATAAAATCAATTTATAATGAAAATAATACTTAAAATAAATCTTTAGAAAGATATAAAACATAAGTAATGCAATATAAAATATTACAGATAAAGGTTGGGTTTTTTGCAGGCCTTCTTGGTGAACTGAAGAGAGTGAAAAACAGGACTATTTTCACCTTCTTTTTAAAACCAGTAGCTGTTAGCGCAGTTCTGATCTCCATGAGGAGCTGGTTTTAGCAGTGAGCAGCATAATGACAAAATGCATATTCACCTTGTTTTGTTACAGCTCTGGGCACCACGACCTGAACAGCTCCTGGCAATATAAGAGACCTAGCAGGCTGACATTCATCCAACATTTCAGATATACATTTAGGGCCCAGAACATTGAGTGACATAATTAATGAGTCATGCTTTTAACTAAATACTGTCTCGGTTTGGAAGCCAGTGGAAGGACCAGTAAACTGGAGTGATGCGGTCTTTTGGATAATCTGTAACTAACTAACGGTCTTTTGAGGAGGACAAGAAGAGCAGTGCAACAGTCGACCCAGCAGATATAAAGGCATGTATAAATTTAAGACAGGATCAAGCTTGTAAGAGTAGAATAGCTTAAATCTGCATATTTAATGTGTCTGACGTCTACTACGGCAGTTCAAGAATTATTAGCATTCAAAGCTGCTAGTAATTTATACATAACGTAGAAGCAAGATATCTGCAAAATGCTCACATTAGTACTGGATTTAATGTCATCAAACACTGAACTGTGCTCAAAGTATGATGTGGAAAACCAATTACTGGCAAAAAAGGAAGATATCCATCTTCTTTTCTGTGAGTTGAGGCCAAGGACGTGTCAGGGAACTGGTGGATGTGATGTCAGTGCGAATATATATATATATATATATTTCCAGAATGGGTTACTTGCTGTGGGCTGGCACCTTAGGGCTTATTTTCCCTAAGAAGGCAGGGGAAGGGGAAGACTGAAGTGTTTACGGACCACACACAGAACAAATAAGAGTAGAGGCAGACAGGAATAACATCACAGGCTACAGTGCAATAACTCTTAGAGAGCAAGATGATAATTAACCATGTAATCTAATGAAATATTCAGGCATACAGTAAAACCAGTAAAAAAAACAGTATACCCTACAGTTATAGATTTTCAGAAGTGCCTCTAAAGAGGCTGATTTTAACTTTCCTGTTTACATCCCTGAGGGCAGAGTGTCTTTAGCAAACACAAGTTAGAATCAGCCTCTTTAGAGGCACTTCTGAAAATCTATAACTGTAGGGTATAAAACATACACTGTACAAAATACTGTGTGCAACCTTTGTAGTGATCAGTACACATGTCTCCTAAAATGTGATCTGATGTTCAAAGTGATCAACATAATAAAAAAACACAAACACATGATTTTACAGTGAAATGACAGGCTTTTTTTTAAATCAACAAATGGTTTCAGTCATCAAATTCATTTCATAAAATATGTGAACCCTACATACAAGAGAATAACTAGAATCTGATGTTCCCTCTGGTTCAGGAGTGAGTTTGACCACCCCTGCCACACTTAAAAACTCACACATCTTTAGTGACCATCATGCCAGAATTTAGTTGCATGGTAAAATGCTAAGTGGTCTGATATGGATAGAAGAAACTTTGCTGTAGGCCATAGAACTTGCTTTTAGCTTACATGGTGAAATCCTACAGCACTAATAATAAACCAACAGAGCCAATGGAGTTATCTTAGCAGTGAGCTCTACAGCAGAATGTCAGGGTGTGTGTCTGTGATCTTAAAAAAGATTTGGTCATCATCCAAAATACAGGAGCAGCTCAAGCAGCAGATTTTCCTTGGTTTAGAATGGCAGAGTCCTAAGTGCTCTTGTATGACCTGATGTATAGATGACAATTTAGGAAAGATGAATCAGCAGTCGGAAACTATAGAAAACACTTCATACCATGCCACAGAGAACAGCATGTATTTTATGAGTGGAATTTACGGTGGCCCCTAGAGACAAAACACGAACGAAAGAATAAGCAGAAACATTTTTTTTCCTGCTTTTTCTTTTGTTTGTCTTTTTTGACTTGCAGCACATTTTCATTCTGTTTCTGCCTTTTCTTTTATTTGCATTTTTTAATTTGCAGCGCATTTTCATTTTGTTTCTGCTTTTTCTTTTGTTCGTGTTTTGTCTCTAGGGGCCACCGTTGGAATTTGATCAAAAGTTATTATATATCTTGATTGACCTGCCTTAGAGTGAAATCAGTCTGGCTGGCTGCCACTCTACTCATTTGTACAAAGTTCAGTCCATAATTAGAGATCAGGGTGTTCATCAGTGGTTTGATGTGTCAGTTATGTTTGTATATTGTTATCCCTTGTCGCATTATAGCATGCTACTAAACATTCTGTTTGTTGTAAATTATCTAAAAGATCTCTACTTGGGTTTGGAAAAACACAGTATTTAAAGTCAATTAATTACTAGTTTCATCATTGTTATTATCTACATTGTTGAAACACAGTCTAAATTGAATAGTCCATTATATGATTACCTATATCATTCATTAGGGACAGTCAAGCAATTAAAATAATCAGGCTTAATCATTTTATGCAGTTAATCACAATAATCACATTTGTCTTATTTAACTACATTTTCTCAATTTAAAAAGCAATGCATTTTGTTCCTGTTATTTAATTGAACATAATAAACGCAATTAGAATGTATTTATTATTAATGTTAGTATTAATAAATGAACAGTGTGTTTTATCATTTACTGAACTGAACATAAAAGTTACATTATTTCTCTCGTTTTCTCTCTATTTCTCTATTTTTCATCACCAGTTTCTAGTAAGAGTGGCTACATGTTCCAGCCAGTGAGAGGATATTTCATATTAAAGAAGCACCAGCACCCGGTGTTTTAGTGCTGGCCCACCATGAGTCATCAGGACGGCTTCAGTGCACCTTTATACAGATTCTACGAGTTCCTGGAACTTGTAGAATCCGTACGGCAGGGATGAAACAATGTATTCTTGCAAAATACGTTCCCTCAGTAGGGGTTTTGATGATGGTGGTAGAGAGCACTTTATAACATTTCAGACCAAAATCTCAGATGGATGTTCAACTGTGTTGAGATCTGGTGACTGTGAAAACCACTGCATATGATTTACACTACTTTCATACTCGTCAAACCATTGTCAAACTGTTCATCATGGGAGAAAATTATCACAAAGATTAAGGTTATATTTATTTGCAGTGAGGAGAGAAAAAAACAAGTGTGTTAAAACCTTGCCAGCAAAATGCTCCCCCACCCCTCCCAAGCATAACAGAGCCACCCAGTCCCCTCAAGCATTCAGGCCTGTACCATTCGCATTCACCCACTCGCTGAGAACCTGGTGAAAGATGACTCATACAATTATATTGCTCAGCACGATAGAATATTAATTGCTCTGCCTAGAAGCTTCTGCACTCTTAATGTTTTATTTTTCACTCATTTATTCAGATTTTCTTCTAAATCACCCATCTATAAATCACAGATACAGGCAATGGCTCCAACTTGTGTATGACTGTAGACCTCTTTCTTTCACTATTGCTCAAGAAACCCATATTCTTGTTATAATAGTTATAAGGTTCTAACTGCTTTGCTACTCATGAACTTGTCCATAGGCTTTAGCCTGCACTACTGCAGAAATATTAAAGTAGGGAAACTAGGAAAATGCACTGATAAATTTAATGGAGCTAATAATTTAATTTGAGCAGCACTAAATTAATTTAGCAATTCGCTTATTACATAGAAATAAATCTTGACTTCTAGTGGGTAATCCTTTTAGTCAATAAATAAATGGAAAATGCTGGGTGTGTTTGTTAGATAAATCAATCTGTTAAATTATTCTGTAGAATCACATTTCATTACACATTTCAGAAGCCCTTCATATAAGATCTCAATAATTTTCAAAAACCTAATAAACATACAGATGAATACCTCCCGTTCTACTACCCATGGTGAGCTGATTAAATTATTTAGACGTGTTGCTGTCAAATCATTTTGCGCTGCATTCATTTTGTCGATGAACTGATTTGCCTTAAAATTGCTCAGATAAGAACAAACAGACAAACAGTTTGTACAACAACTAAACCAGACTTTAACCTGCTCCAAATCCTCATGCATTTACTTTTCCCTGGGCTCTGTCTCGTGCTCACTAAGGCGAAAACCAGACGTGCTACTTGGCGAGTTAATCTGCCATATTTATAAAAAATTATCATCTCTCCTTGAGTGAGTAAAGTAAGACCTGGTGAGAAGACAGCGATTTCAGCCAGTGCTTTATATTACATTACGGTTACGCACTATACATCACAGAAAGAAAATTTATTTTCTATTAAAACCCATTCATCTTCATAGTCATTATGTTAGCACAGTAACAGAAAAGCGGATTTCGTTTTATTTGGCAGGCTGTGCCTCTGGAGTCAGTGGGAGATGGTGACATGGCAGGAATGACATTTTCCACAGTGACTTGTTGCCATTTCCCAAGTTATAAAGACCTAGGGTACACCCCATGACTTTTTGCTTGTCTTCTTATCTTTTTTTACTCCATTCTTTTCCATGTGGTCAAAGTTCACAAGTGATTGAGGGAAGGAGGGGAAAGAAGAGGAAAAGTGACAGAATATAAACCCTAGCACTGCTCTGCTCTTTGTCACTAAAACTAGATATGACAAATTCTAAAAAAGTATTTTTATTATTCCTCTGTGTAAAGTACAAAAAGCAAATATAAACCAGGCAACCATTTTCGCTTACTGCTGTCAGTGTTGAAGGGGCAAGTCTATAAGCCTGCTACTTTTGCCCTTGCCCTCTCAGAATTCTTTTGAATATTTGAAATGCCGTTTCGGTCTACCTCTGACACTGAAAATTCAATATTTGTGGGGCTCAACAGGGGAAAAGGTCTCTTTCAGCTCACTGTAATTTCCATTTTCAAAAATCTAATAAAACAACAAAAATGCTTCAGGCGAGGAATTGTTAACCTAACATCTGCACCGCTAGGGGGAAGGAGTTGGCAGCTAGTCAGCACTGGAGGACACTGACCCCCCATTGACCACAGCATTGACTTTGCATGCTGCCTGCAACTCAACCCTGACAGAAAATCCATTAACCCTGGAAACTAGGATAGGACTTATCATGATGAGTGACGTATTATTTCTACATCAAACAGTGTCAAGAAATGGGGAAGCAAAGACAGTTGACCCCACCGGGCTTTTAGAATTCAGGAATAAAACTGGTACACAAACGCCATGTCAGTGTATGAAGGTTGTAATATTCACATTTTAGGTTTTTATTTTGCTTCAGACAAATGAAAACATTAGATTGTAGAGAGCTGAAAAGATATTACACTATATGGATAAAAGCACTGGGACACACCTGTTTTTCAGTGTTTGTACTAGGCCCCTTTGGACCAAGACACTTTGGACAATGCCATACTTCCACCCATGGGCATCAGCGCCATTTAATCTGAAGGGAACTTGTCCCCTTCACGTTTCATAATTATTTGTTTGCTCCCCCCCAACATTAAACATAAAATAGTAGTTAACCCAGCGCTGCTGAATCTTGAATATTTTGCGAAAGAATCCATTTAATCGATAGGAGAATACACACACTACTGGAAATCCGGGTTTGCCTCCAACTCACTGCATGCAAGTGGAGTGAATCGTCGGTGCACAGACAGGCTGCTCAACACTGGAGTAGGTAACGGCAGCCCCATTGTGCACAGAAAAAAAGTTAGGAAACCACTGCCCTAAGCCACGTTAAATGAACGTTCAACTAAAGTAGATCGATGTGCCCCCTCACATTAAAAATGCTTCCGACGCCCATGCTTCCACATTTGTGGACACAGTTTGGGGAAGAACCTTTTCTATTCCAGAATGACTGTGCCCCAGTGCACAGAGCAAGCTCCAATAAGACATGGCTGGAGGAGTTCAGTGTGGACAGAGTTCCGACCTCAACCCCATCCAACACCTTTGGGATGAACTGGAACAGCAAGCCAGACCTTCTCACCAAACATTACTGTCTGACCTCATAAACGTTCTACAGAATGGAAGGGCACAAATTCCCACTGAAACTACAAAATCTTGTGGAAAACCTTCCAAGAAGAGTGGAAGCTGTTATAGCAGCAAAGTGGCGACCTACTCCATATTAAAGTCTATGTATTTGAATGAAATGTCATTAAAGTCCCTGTTGGTTTAATGGACAGACTGCCCAATATGTTTATCCTTATAGAGTAGAATAGGCTTATTGCAACCTAAAATGTATGCACAGTTAGTGGCCACTTTGCAAGCTACACTATTTCAGAGTACCACAATGCAATCAGTGTTTTAATTGACAGTGTTTAATGAATACTCTGATGAATTAATGATGAATAAATACTGGTGCATACAGAAAAATAAACCCTACACATAATGTTTAGATAAAGGCTGGTTTCAAATCACGTAATCTACTTTACAGCTCATTTTAATTACTGCATGAACTACTTTACTGAAAGAAACTCTCACAGTCCAAATCTTTACCACATTTAAAGCCTCTACTGATGTGCATAAGCTGAATACTTGTCAAAGGTTAAGACAAAAGTGCACAAATCATTTTGTACAATGGCCAATTTCTTGATAAGTCATCAATGTCCCAATGTTACTGATGCATGATATTTATATGTTCCTATTTGATGGTATTTCACTTCTCGTCCACTAAATGGATAACATCTGTGGTCACCACCCTAAGGACAGGTTTCAGGTTTATAGGATATGACAAACATCTTTTTAGCTTTTGTCAAATTCAATCTGATCCAGATTCCAGGACAGTCTGTTTAAGTGCTAACTGTTCAAATAACTATGAAAAAGGTTTCACTGATGTGGTAGTGAATGTGAGTGTCAAGACTTTCAGTGCATTTCAATTTTTAAAAGATTGTTTGGAATTGAAAATGGATTTTCTACGGTATCTCTCAAAAGAGAAGTTAACTGGGGTCCCAGTTCACCACTTTATAACAGTTTGGCCATTATTGTGGTCCCTTGCTCACCTGTCCTGGATGGTTCAGCTGCCAAAGACTGCCCGCATGTCCTCCTATCGCTCAGACCAAGGGCTATTGCTACTCAAAGGCTCCAACAAAAACTGCAACTCTAACCATCTTGGCATCTAACCATCTTAAGTATAAATTGCTGCTTAACAGTGATTAAGCCTGTACACTTAAGCCTCTTATTGTTTGTAATTTCCGTAGGGACATTTATTTTATTCTCCTTCGCTCTTCATGGTCAACAAAGAAGAGGATAGGTTCCCCTTCTGAGCCTTCGTACCTCCCAAAGTTTCTTCCTCCAGCTTTTGGGAATTTTTCCTTGTCTCCGTCACCTTTGGCTTGCTCACTCAGGGCTCAGACCCGGATTCTGTAAAGCTGCTTTTGTGACAACATTAGCTGTGAAAGTGCTGTATTAAAAAACTGAATTGACTTTATGAGTCACCTTTATTTTTCAGAATGTAAGCCTAACCTGAAAAGGCTTGTCTCTCTGTTGAGAAGTGTGTCAGAACGCATTTTCTGAGGACTGACAAATCATTCAAGAGGTCTGCAAGTTCTGTAATGCCTGATCAACCATCCAAACACACAGCGCCAATATTCTGCAGAAAAGATTCAAGTACCCAGTAAATGAGTGATCATGCATGGATATGAGCATGACCAGATCTTAAACTGTTCTATGCCTAATATCCTTTAAACAATATTATTTTAGCTAAAATTGTAAATAGCTCATTTAAGTCTGCATGTGGAAAAGGACTGTCAGTCTGTACGATTAAAAAAATATATGTTACATACATTTTTCCTTAACATGTCACATTCTGAAAAGACTGTCTTGAACACAATGTACTACAAAAAAGTGAAAACACTAAACTTGATTCGCAAAGTCAATCCATTTTTCCCTCCAAACTGCACTGCTACTGGGTTTCACTAGAATTCACTAGAGTTCTACAATTCAAATTACAACTCAGAAGTCTTTTAAAAACGCCTCCAAATACTTTGATGTGCTGATTTCAGGCACCTTGGTTTTGGCACCTCTCTGTTTTTGGAAGACAAATGTAATTTATGATGTCTAAAACCTCATATTCTGCACAGATCCCTGTCAGATGCTGCTGTGAGATCATCCGCTTCCAAGACCTTGACTTTTCAATGGAAAGTTGAGGTTAGCCAAAAACAATAACATTTTTTTAGAGTAGGAAATCTGCAACCCATAAAAGATGGATGGCCACCAGCTTGCCTGTTTCAACTTCCAGAAAAAGAGAGAATCATTTCTGTTCAAACCAGTTTCTCAGTAATGGATCATTACTGTGATCCATTCAAAAAAATAGGCCATAGAGTTTTCTCAGTAATGTGCCGGTGTCCACTCCAGTGTTTAGTCTGAATAAACACTGTGCCTAGGTGTGTGGTTTGCCATCTGCTTCACCCAGTAGCAGATGGCAGGGTAGCAGTGAATCGTAATGTGACTCACTGAACAGAAGAACAACTAATAATTAAGGCCACAGATGAATCAGCATAACACTGCAGCCACTGGAAGTGGGGTCAGCAGAAAAGTAGTTTTCTCTCAAAATGTATGACCAAAATATGTCACAGCCTTCTCAGAGGGAGTTTTACGGAAAGTCATCTCCATTCTTTCAAAAGAAAATGATTGAAAGCGATAAAGACACTCATGCTATCTGCGCACAAATTACGCTTTACAGGAAAAAAAATCAAAAATCTAATTGTGTAAGGTAAGAGGTTAAACAGATATTTAACAAAACCCTGACCTGCCCAACTTATTAACACCGTTCAAAAACTAATAAACAGATGAGACCCAAGATGGCGGCGCGATAACATCTCGCAGCGGCCACTCCGGGTCCGAAATGGTGCTTTTTCGTTTTATTTTGGAAATGAG